>KZ539010.1:0-23867 GCA_000934665.2 Catajapyx aquilonaris
TGAAAGTAGACTTCAAGACCTTTCTTTTGGTGCAATTTCATTAAAATTTGAGGATACACATTTTGGGAATGAGCTGTGAAAGTTTCAAGGTCATGCCTACAAATGTTATTGATTAATGTGTGAAGATATGATCTCAGCACAAATCTGACAACATTTTTGGAATCGGAAGGTTTCTGTGCATAAGTTCAAATATTTTCAACTTTCTACACCAATTAGTTAACACACAATAAAATATTTTGAAAAACAAGTCGTGCCTTCACAACTCTGCCGTAGCCATTTTCACCCTCATTTCCCTGGCCACAGCTCAAGAACTATAAGAGCTGGGAGGCTAAAATTTTCAGGATATTCGTTTCTCAGTACACAGTTTGCCCAGTTAAAATTTCAAGAAAATCTGAGATGGTGGGTGACATGGCTGGATGTACTGACATGGAATGACCCCAGAATGAGCTCCAGTTGAGTCATGTTCGAATTCTGTAGGATTAAATGATGGGAAGACCCAGTCCCCAGGTCAGATGTCAGTTTATTTATTGCCTGACATTCGACAAGCATTGATTTGACCCATGACTCTGAAACACCCTGTATACAGGGTGTTTCAGAGTCAGGGGTCAAGCGCGAGCGAGGGGTTGGGGGAAAAATCGTAGGTGGCGACAACCCCGGTCGGTTTTATAAAACAATTAGAAATACGGCTGCAATCAATTTATATATTACGGCCTACGGCGTGACGTCACATCCTTTCTGTATTCGAATTGACCCCCGCGGACTGGCAAATGCAAGGCAAATGCTTTCTGTTGAACCTGGTTGAACGGGTTTTTAGCCTTGCGGGTTTAACTGTAACTGTGGGGACATTTTCAAATTGTGGGGACATTTCTGGTCCCCACAATTGATTTCACCTGTTGGGTCCAGCTTTAGTGGGGACATGTCCCCACAATTGGGTCTCTTTAAAAACCATTTATCTCAGCCTAGGTTAGTTAGGGTAGGTTAGGTAGGATAGGATAGGTCAGGTTGGCTTGGGTTAGGTTAGGACAAACTAGGTTTCAAAAGTTGTGTTAGCCATGTCCCCACAGCTAATGGCGTGCAAACAGATGTGTGTGTGTGTGAGGCATTCCATGTCAAGTGGGCCACCTTTCCGACAAATCTTTGATTACCTTGACCAAATTTTAGTGACATTTACTATCATCGACCTATGCCGGAAGCCAAAATATTATACCTCTGCGTTGTGTGGTTGCATAACTACAGGGTGAGGAATCTGCCAATTTATACAGGTCATTCCATGTCAGTGGGACCCCCTTTGTACCCTTGATGTGGCGGATTTGAATGATATTCACAGGTTATGGTGTCCTAGCGCTGCTAAAACATTGTACCAAAGCGTTTTGACATTTTTTGATTTTTACCCGGTTTTTGGGGGTGGTAATTTTGAGCCTTTTCTTTGAGAGCCATTATTTTTTGGCTGTTTCTCCGCAACTAATAGTGAGACAGATGTGCTTTTGATATCAATTTACTCAGGTTGGTATAATCGTATTCTATGGTTAATTTTAAAATTTTAAATTTTTGCGTTAAAAAGATTGAAATTGCAAATTTTAAACATTTAATTTTTAAAATTGCACCCTTTTATTTTTCGCTGGTTTTCACGTATGTTGTAGCCCTACATGTGAACTACATGTGGCCATGTCAGTCCTGTTGGCTAGTATAATACTAAGGAAGATTGGGCCTCTTGAGTGAGACCCCCTCCATATATGTCGTCATTATGATGGGTACACCCAACATGCAAATCGCCCCACCTTGCTCAGTGCAAATGTTGATATTCAAGTTGGGATGATCACTGGTGGGAGTACGACACATGTAAGACTCCTTTGGTAGCCCACACCCGCCTCCCCAAGCAAACCCATGTCTCCCACCCCACAATAAACACAAATTGATTTGTCACTTGAGAGGCGAAATCTCCCGTAATATGAGACTAGCCAACATGACTGTTGTGCACACATGTAGACCACATATAGGGCTACAACATAACTCAAAACCAGCGAAACATAAAGAGGTATAATTTAAAATATTTAATGTTTCGATTTTAAAATTTAAACATTTTTAACAAACAAAATTTAAATTTCACATTTTACCATGGCGTACGCTTCTACCAGTATTTCTGAGTACAATGCCACCAAATTCACTTCTGTATCATGATTAGTTCCAGAGAAAAAGCCAAAAGAAATCTGTAAAGAAATTATCACTCCCCCAAAAATCGGCAAAAATCAGTATTTTTCAAAACGCTTTGGTACAATGTTTTAGCATCGCTGTGTCATCGAAAACCCAGAAAATCATAAAAATCCGCCACATGAAGGGTCCAAACGGGGCCGAACTGACAAATCAATTTGTTTATTGTGGGGTGGGACGTGGGAGGCATGGGTTTGCTTGGGGAGGGGGGTGTGGGCTACCAAAGGAGTCGTACATGTGTCATACTCTCACCAGTGATCATCCCAACTTGAATATCAACATTTGCACTGAGCAAGGTGGGGCGATTTGCATGTTGGGTATACCCATCATAATGACGACATATATGGAGGGGGTCTCACTTAAGAGGCCCTATCTTCCTTAGTATTATACTAGTCAACAGGACTGATATGGCCACATGTAGTTCACATGTAGGGCTACAACATATGTGAAAACCAGCGAAAAATAAAGGGGTGCAATTTTAAAAATTAAATGTTTAAAATTTGCAATTTCAATCTTTTTAACGCAAAAATTTAAAATTATAAAATTAACCATAGAATGCGATTATATCACCCTTTCTTAGTAAATTTATTTCGAAAGCACATCTGTCTCACGATTAGTTGCGGAGAAACAGCCAAAAGAAAAATGGCTTTCAAAGAAAAGGCTCAAAATTACGACCCCCCCCCCAAAAGACAGGTAAAAATCAAAAAATGTCAAAACGCTTTGGTACAATGTTTTAGCAGCGCTAGGTCACCATAACCTGTGAATATAATTCAAATCCGCCACATCAAGGGTACAAAGGGGGTCCCGCTGACATGGAATGACCCATACGGATTTTTCCTTCGCATGCAGTCACTTGGATTACCATAACTCCAAGAGGATACGTACAAATCCGAAACTTGATGTGTGTGTTGGAGACCTAATTTAACGCTCTATGGGATGGCCATACTGACGATTATGAGCATCAAAAATTTAAAGTAAAAAATTGTCGTTCCAATTTTGATTTTCATTTTTCTCAAACTTGGCCCCTTTTGAAATTTTTTGAATGACCCTTAAAATGAAGCTGGATATGGCTGGCTGTTATTTCCGAATTTGGTCTTTCACGCGTGAGAAGCCGAAACGCAACCCATGAATGGACTTTTGCTTCTCATGCAGTCACTTGGATTGCCATATCTCTGAGAGGATAAGTACAAATCCTAAATTTGATATGTGCATTAGAAAGGTATTTTCACACTCTGTAAGATGGGTATTCTCATCTTAATAAAATCCAAATATTTGGATCCAAAATGGCATCCAAAATTATGATTTTTCACATTTACTATTTCTTTTGAATGGCACTTGAAATTGCACCAGAAATGTTTTCAAGAGATTTTCACAAAATGTGGAGCACAAGTCCCATTATATGCCACCTACAAAACATGTTATGCATTTTAAGCGCTTCTGAGAAAGGAGTTGGCTTCGGGATTTTTAGAGAATGTTTATTGTAGTGTAAGAATGATCTAAAAAACCTTTCACGGGGATATATGATGTAGTGGACATTTTTCGATCCAGATATAATTTTTAAAATGCCAACTTAGCAATTGTATCATTGTTATTAAGCAACAATGAGAAGGGCTGATGCTTCATAAAATATCTGATTGTTGCTCAATAACAATTGCTAAGTTGGCAGGGTCTAAATTTTTGTGACATAATTCTTTAAAAATAAGGGAGAAAGAAATATGGTTGATACAAAATGTTTGTAGGGGAAGTCTTCCCGAGTGTACCCAATAGGGTGAATTGGGAATAAACAATACAGTAAACTATATTATCATAATTATTATTGTCTCTGCTAATGTGCATCTGCATAGGGGACTTTTTCGAGTGCCTGTAAACAGTATGGCTCTTCTCTCATCATTTCAGTTTTTAATTCAGGAGTTATCTAATAAGGAAGGAGTTAGGTCTGCTGGGCTCTACAAATCAGGGTGGCATGTTTTAAAAAAAAACTGTAGTCAAATGAAGCAAGTAATATAGGGTAGTGCCGGGGAAGGGGAGGTCACGCATTTATGGAACCATGTTTAGGGGGTCGCAGTTGGTAAAAGGTTGGAAACCACTGGACTAATGATTGTAGTAGAGTCTGTTAGGGTCAAAATTTGACAGGATGGGGACAGGTCAGACAAAAGCATCAAATTTTTTTCATGGAAGCTGTAGTTCTGACGCTTTAGATTTTTGGTAGGATCCACGTGATCAAGACAATGGGTAATGATTTGAGTCGAGTCCAGATTTTTAGGCAATGATTTTAGGCAAATGCTTATTTAGTTTATTTGCAGTTGGGATTGTTTTGTGAAGTATCCATTTCATAAGTGCAGATATGGAAAATGTAGATTTTATAGTGCCTAAAATGGTGTATTTCGTGGTTTTGGGAACTATTTTGCTTATTCTGGCTTTTTGCCCCTACATTTATATGTTACTTAGCAGGACATTTATTTTAATGAACCCAAGGGGCCACACAAACTCGAAGACAGTATTAAAATTAATTACAAAAAATGTAACACAGAATTTTAAAATATTATGGTGAGTGGACTTTTTCTGAATTTCCTACAAGTTGGTGTGCAACATTTAATGGGGTTATTTATAAATTAAATTAATACAAATGTGATAACATTGTCTATTTAGACCTCAGTCCAATGTGCTATGAAAAAAAATATCAATTCAATTTAATGTGAAATGGGTTTTAAAATCCCCGCATTAGAAATGAACAGAAAATTCGACATCTGCAAGCCGCGATAACCATATTAAAATTTCATGGTAGATTTTTTGTAATTAATTCTAATGCTGTCTTAGGATTTGCGTGGCCCCTCAGGTTCATTTTTAAAATTAATGTCCTGCTAAGTAATATACCAATGCAGTGGCAGCAATTTTTACCGGACTCCATGGAAATTCGCTGTCCAAGGTGTGATCACATTTATTTCAGTTGTTAACTGTCAAATCAACTTCAACTTTTATGTCCCCCTAACTCCTATGTTACAATTAATAATTATCCATTCTAAAGTCCAGATAATCTTAACCCTTTCACTACCAGATAGGCCCGAACCACACAGATTTCGGCTTACGCGTACAACGAAGATACAGACAAGATATTTTACGTATCCCTTTTTTAGACATTCATTCAGGGACTTTTAGACAAGTAAAATTGTTCCAGACACATAACGTTTTCCCAGATCGGGTAAGTATAGCTGTTATTATTTGAAATATAATAATATAATAATTCATACCCCGTTATCAGCAGGCGGCTCTTTAGTGGGGGGAGTTCATCCCAATTTTGTTTTGACTGGAACTCTTTGCTTTCTTATTTACTTCGCTTTTTGGGATAGGATAGGGCCGGAAGGAAGCGGCTGTGGCCTAATTATTTAGGAAACAATCCCGGAATTCTCCTGGGGGGGGGGGGGGGGGGACNGGGGACTGCGGGAAACCGCAGAAAACCGCAGAAAACCATGGTTAGGATTGCCCGCCCCAGGACCTCCCGATTAGCAGTTGAACACCTTATCCACTCCACCAAACTCTGTCGGTTGATTATTTGTATAATATCTTGTCAGTATCTTCGGAGTACGCGTAAGCCGAAACCTGCGTAGTTCGGGCCTATCTGATAGCGAAGGGCTTACGGAGATTTTGTATCACATTTTGTTTATTACCCCCACCACTCCACTTTTTGGGGGTGGGCGAACAACACTGAGGTTGGGCAAGTATGTATAAGTATGTTAGGGGTATCTGCATCAATGGGGCTCCCCTTTGCTATGACCCTGGATTTTTGTCATATTCAAGAATATTGTGGTACCCATGGATGGGTTTGCATAACCAAGTTTGCTTATCTGGACGATGTGCAGTTGCGAAACTACAGGGTGTCTAATGTGCCAATTTTCGAGCATTTTTGCTCTGTAAGTGTCAGTAAGCTGTAGCTTGGAGGACAAATCCCAGAAGATTAGTTAATTCCTAAACTTGATGTGTGCATTTGAAAGGTTGGAAGAAATGCCACACTAGCCCCTTTACCACACTTACCCGACTTTACTTTAATTAATAATTTGTGGTCCAGACTTGCGGAACACCCTGTACTTTCTTCATTGCATGTAAACAAACTTGCATGGTGTAGGCAGTTTGTGACGCAACATCTTTATGCTAAAGGCAACGGATTTCTTAGAGTGAACAGACACGCCCCCCCGGGCGAACCAATGGGGTCGCCTGTATGACCGTGCGTCACAGTGAGGTTGCCAGGTGAAATATAATAAATTTAATTGACGGTGTATTTTAAAAAGGAATTCGACCGATATCAATTATTTGGTTCTGACATAATTTATGAACACTAAAGCATTATTTAGAATGGCGTTATTAGTTACTGACGCGAAAAATTAAAATCAGCAACCTTGCCACATGGGGACTACTTTCAAGGCGAGAGACAAAAGAGCATCGGGATCCGTGCCCGCGTAATTTCGAAGCATTGTTCGAATCCAAGGCAACGGTGTTCGAATGTCTTCTTTTCACTTCTTTTCGGCGCGCATAAGCACCATCAGAGTAAGGTGTCCGGCTCTGGCGGAGGGATACATGTTGTTATGGTGCCAAAGTGGTGGGGGGAGAAGTTGGGGAGGAGGGAGGAGGGAGGAGAGAAGTTTGTTTGGGGGCGGGGCCATGGGCCCAGCAGTTCACTCTAAGAAATTCATTGCCTTTAGTGGCTGTTATTATTATATCGGGGATCCGAGTTATGTAGAAATCGATTTGCAGACCTCAGGAATGTATCAACCCCGTTCATGGACCCGGGACTTCCTGTATAGCCAATTTACAACATTCAAACCTGGAATTTTACCAGTCAGGTTATTGGTGGGGAAACTCGGAGTTCGACTTTTCACCTACGGTATTATTAGAAACAACTTGTGTTAAAAATTATTTAGTTCCATGCCATAACCTATTTTTTAACATTTTATTTTCAGTGAAATTGGTACATCGTTGAGTATGATGTTAGAGGTTAAAATATATATTTTTAGAGAAGTATTACCTAAGCTCCTTGGTTTTGCATGTTGCTGGACAAGAAGTGTTATGAAACAATGAAATGGAGTGAAGCATTTTTGCAGCATACATTGTGTTGTTTGAGTAAGATTTATTAGACATCACTTAACACATACCTTGCAAGTACAACCCTTGCATTTTATATTGTTTATGAGTGTCTACCATTTCTGTTTAAATCAGTGGTTCCCAAGCCCTGGGTCACCAACATGTTTTTAAGAGTCGCAGGAAGGTCGGGAAAAGGTAATAAAAATACGGAGAAATAAGAAAAAAAAAAGGCCAAGAAGTGGGGGGGGGAGTCATCTTAAATCTACATAAGCATTGTACTGTATAGTCAGCTAAAGGATTACCTTTGCACACCAGGACGAGAAATTAGCCTCCAACAGAGGTGCTGCCTCCCCCTGATGCAATGACTCGCACTCCCCTAGGTAGCACCTCTGTTGGAGGCTAATTTCCCAGCCTGGTGTGGAAAGGTAATCCTTTAGCTGACTGTACCTGGTTGAGTGGTTGGGAATTCACAATTTCGGGAAAAGAATTGATATTGTCGGGGGGAGGGTCCACACGGGTCGCCAGGTTGAGGAAAGGTTGTAGATAGGGTCGTGCTTTAAAAAGGTTGGGAACCACTGGTTTAAATAATTGTATACTAATGTTAATGTGGACCACTTCCAGAAGTTCCAAACTCTTAATTTCACTTTCTTCTTTGGTCCAGACGCAATGAGGTCAATAGCAGGCATGTCTCAAGATCTGCATCATCCATCAGACTATGAACGTCTCCTCCTTGGGCTGTTGTCTCCACTGCCCAATGAGCAGGATTTTGCTATTAATGTGTGCACACTCCTTTCCAATGAGGGAAGGCACACACTCAAGCTTGAGAGGTGTCCAAGACTACTTGATGCACTGCTGTCCCATGCAGGTGTTTTCTCACATTGTAAGTTCATAATAATAATAATAATAATAATAATAATAATAATAATAATAATAATAATAATAATAATAATAATAAACACAGTGAAACCTGTTTATAGCAAACCCTGGATATAATGGGAACTTTCCTGCTGGGTCATTCCATGTCAATCAGCTACAAATGGTGGTGGCTCAACCCCTTCCGAGTTAACTGAAAAAAATCAGGTAGGTAGGGATCCACACTTTATTGCAAAATCCTAAATTTGAGGCCACTGGAGTCAAATCTCATGGAGACATAACAATGTCAAGATCAACAATGACGTCCATATCAAGTATTTTTAACTCTTCAGACTGTTCTCTCAACACCGACATGTTATATATCAAATGGGAGGTAAGGCAGAGAGGAATTACATGGTTGCAAAATATTTGACTAACTTGAAAAATCATATTGAAAAAAATTCGTACATATATGAGGGCTATTTTTTAGTCAAGTTCCGATGGGCTGTGAAATAAAAACAAGAGCTATGAAAACAAAATTAATACTTACAAAAGTTAGCTACATTCTCATGCTATTTTTGTATGTAGTCATCATCCCTATTGAATCACTTGTCATAATGCTGCACCATTTTTGTATCGCTACACCATAGAAGGTTGCCGCCTGGCTATACCGAGCCAACCTATCACTCTTTTTCAGCTCTCCACAGTTCAGCTCACTCTTCACAACGATTGTGATAGCCCAGCTTTCCTGTCACAATGTCATAAAGAGCTGACCTCGAAATGTGGGGGAAAACCATCAGACAGGTCAGAAATTGTGACCCAAGGCTCCAAAACCACATTGCTGACTTTTCAACAACATCGTCAATCGCCACAGATTTTCTCCCTTGACCTTCCTCATCATGGACATCAATTCATCTTTGAAAATTCTGACACAGCAATGTCACTCATGCACTTTACTCCATACCCATTACATGATCTCCTATGAATTTCGGCTGTGTTGTGTCATTTAGCATGGAGAAATCAAATTACAGAGAGAACATAGCATTTGGCGAGTGTCGATTGTATTGGGGTTACAAAAGATGGTGCCAGGTTATGACAAGTGACTCAATCGGGTAGGTGACTATGTGGAGAAGTAGCAGAAGGATGACTCACTTTTGTGAGTATTAAAAGATTTTTCATTACCCTGGTTTTTTTTTTCACGGCTCATCGGAACTTAGTTAAAAAATAGCCCTCCTATGTATAAATCACTATAGGCCTATTCCCGATAGCCGTAACTCGTAACATTTTGATTTTAACAAAGTGATACTTAGGATATTGGGCAAGCACCTTTGCCTAAATGTCAATGCAAAACCTCATTGTGATAGGTCACGCAGGGTTGGAAATAAAAAATTCCGAAAACATGAATCACCGCATTTCGCCGATTTTCGAGCTCATTCTCGAGGTGGGGCTGGACCAATTATGTGTTTTGTTATGTCAATAGATTCCTTGGATCATCCCCTATTCAGAAATGCATAAACCATTCTTTATCCGTGAGCGATAAATATTAATAGGAGAATTTTCAAACGAATCGGTGCATAAGGCGGTGCACAGAATCATTGCCATCGTATAAACATAAGAAATGTCATATGCAGTCTCTGACAAATGGACTATCGGATTCAAATACTTTGGGCCACTTTATCGTGGTCTTGAAGCAACCCTTCGCACAGACCCCACGTTAAGGAGGTGTCTGTGCGTGAATGGTTGCTTCAAGACCAGGATAAAGTGGCCAAAAGTATTTGAACCCGATTTACACATTACTTTTTCAAAAATCCACATGTATTGTAATCGTTACTGGCATATGTGACAGTGTTTCAAAAGTGCAAGAAATTTATTGCAATCTACTTACCATAGAATCACTGCTGTTTCCTTCTGTTCATGATCCATTGTGTAACATAGATTACTTCCCTTTTTTGGCTGAAGGAAAGGTTTTATAGTTGCTGCTGTCAGAGGTTTTATAAACCTGCACGGCATTGTCATTTAGAGAGACCTAACTAAGCCTTGGCCGCATGGATGGGATGGCCAGTGCTTTCTGAAACCCCCTCCTCTCTGTCCCTCTGCGTCTCTCCCTCTCCCCCTCCCTCCTTCCCCCCTCCCTCTCTCTTTTTTACACCCCCCCCCCCCCCCCGGGGCCCCCTTGGGGGGGGGGGGGGGGGNTTTTTTTTTTTTTTTTTCCAACTCTGGTGCAAGGATGAAAGGACATGGGGTAAGGATGGGGATTTCTGGGGAGGAGACACAGTGCAATGTCTGCAAAAGGTGGGTCACGTGCAGTCTCCCTGGGGGTTAGGTTGCCAGACGCCTCCAAGGCCCAGGTCAGACGCAGGCGAAAGGGAACTCAGGGGTTCGAATCCGGGACCTTCTGCACAGAAAGCCGAGACGTTACCGTCTCGGCCACCGCGCCTCCCCCTCAAACCTCTCTTCTAATGGAGGCCTAATTTTCTCCAGCCTAGTAGCGGGTCACCAAATTTTATTTTATTTATTTGTTTTTATTTATTTATTTTATTTTACCCTGTGATAGGGCATAGCCCTTTTAGGGGGGTGGCATACCACCGTCAGTTTTCTTCGATTTTTCTGGCAATTACTACACACATGGGTGGGGCCAAGAATAGGAACGGAAGGAAGCAGCTGAGGCGTGTCTTTTTTTGTGGAAATGACCCCGGAATTATCCTGGGGGGACCGTGGGAAACCACAGAAAACTACTGTAAGGGTCGCCGGGCCCGGGATTCGAACCCAGGACCTCCCAATTAGCAGGCGGACTCTATATCCACTACACCAACCTGCTTTGGTACCCAGTAGAGGGGCACCATATGGGGATTATAAAACTATAAAACATTTCCTGCAGCCAGAGAAGGGATGTAATCTATGTTACACAATGGATCATGAACGGAGGCAACCTGCAGTGATTCCATGGTAAGTCGATTGCAATTTCTCACACTTTTGAAACCCTGTCACATATGCGAGTAATGATTACAATGTGTGTGCATTTTTGAAAAAAGTAATCAGTGCATGTGTCAGGGACTGCATATGACATTTCCTATGTTTATACGATGGCAATGATTCCATGAACCGCCTTATGCACCCATGCGTTTCAAAATTTGCCAATCAATTATCACTCACGGGTAAAGAATGGTTTATGCATTTCTGAATTGGATGATCCAAGGAATCGATTGACATCCCAAAAGTCTTAATTGGTCCAGCCCCACCTCAAGAAATTTGAGTTCAAAAACTGGCGAAATGCGGTGATTCATGGTTTTGGGATTTTAACATTTCCAACCCTGCGTGATCGATGACAATGAAGTTTTGCATGTGCATTTAGGCAAAGGTGATTGCCCTATACCCTAAATATCACTTTGTTAAAATCGTAATGTTATAGGGGAGGCGTGGTGGGCAAAACGGTAACATCTTGACTTGCTGTGCGGAAGGTCCCAAGTTCAAACCCCGCCTGGGAGTTCCCTTTCGCCTACGTCAGGAGGGTCTCTGACCCGCGCCTTGGAGGCGTCTGGCAACCTAACCTCCTGGGAGACTGCACATGGCCCAACGTTGAGACATTGCACCTGCACCTGTCTCCTCCCCAGAAATCCCCATTCCTACTTTATATCCTTTCATCCCTGCATGGTATCTGAAGAAAAAAATCATACAAAATTGTATGGAAAATGGTGGTAGTCCATGCCCCAAGAGGGCCTCTGGCCCTATCACAGGGTAACGTAAAACGAAACAAAACAATCATAATGTTACAAGTTATGGCTATCAGGAATTGAGGGATTTACACTTATATTTACGAATTATTTTTCAATGTTGGTTTTCGAGTTAGGTCAAATATTTTGCAACCATGTAATTCCCCTCTGCATTACCTTCCATTTGATATGTAACATGTTGGTGTTGGGAGAACAGTCTGAACAGTTAAAAATACTTGATATGGACGTCGTTGTTACTCTTTACAATGTTATATCTCTATGAGATTTGACTCCAGCTTCCTCAAATTTAGGATTTCGCAATAAGGTGTGGATCCCTACCTACCTGACTTTTTTCAGTTACATCGGAAGGGGCTCGAGCCACAATCTTTCAGAGAATTTACAGAATTGAGATGGAATGACCCTGCTGCAAAGTTTGCATAGTCCTGCCTGTGAAATAGGATTTCCTATGTATTTTTGTTCAATATAGCCTAGTGGAACCTGTCTAATGTGTACAAGGATGGCATTTTTTTGGGTCCCTCAGCACCCCAGTGCAACTCCGTTTTTTTTTCATATAGGTTTCCCCCTCTGATCCCCGTGACCTTAGATAGGCATATCAGTAGTTAGGTGGGGTGCCGCTTAGCTTTAGTTGAGGCGCTTTTTCTGTTCCTTTACTTTAACCACAAGGTGACACACAGCGAATCTGGTGGCGGAACGCGGTGGACCAAGACTCCCAAACCGCCAATTCAAATCTAGTAGGCATGGTCCGTTCGTTCCTTATTGCACTGGGCCTGTTCGCAACCACGTTCTCATGATCCGTTCTGAATTAATAGTAATAATTTTCGTCGCAGTGAGGGGTGTCGCTCCATGTACTGAAGAGCAGAAGCGGCCGGGTGGGACTCTGGAGATCCACGCGATAAGGGGGCTAGTTTCCAGACCTGTATATGTATACAAAAACACTTCTCGGCCGTGTCCCTCAGTAAGGAAAACCCCAGGTACATAAGAATTTGTGCATGTCAAAGCTGTTTCGCAAATTTGCCAAACTGAGATCAGGATGAAAAAAGGGTTCAAATGGCTCGTGTAAATAATAATAATAATAATAATTAATAATAATAATAATAAATAATAATAATAATAATAATAATAGAACCTTTGAAAAGCATAAATTTTTGGGCACCAATTTGGAGACTTGTTATAAGCTTAAAATGATTTTAAAAATCGCCAAGTGTCTTATACTAGTGTACAGGGTAGGTCAAGCAGATGTCAGCATATTCCTTGGGTCAAAACAAGTCTAAAATGTAGGGGGGAGAAAAGTTGAGGGAGCATTCATTTACAAGGTAGATGACAATTGAGATTTGCTTGCCTCTGAAACAAATGTGTCCACCCACCCAGCAGCTTTTCTGTGGGGAACGCAACAGACCGCTGTACTCACCGCTGTTCAGTGGTTGCCTAAGTGTCAGGAAATGATCCCTATATTGAGGGCTGGGAAAAGAGGTGACCTTGCCAGATCCCATTAGTTATCCAGTGCAGACTGAAATGAGCGCAAGGAAAAAAGTTATCTTTTTGACTGATGGTCTTTTCCCCGCTCATCCGAGATTTGTCAGGGTAGCAGTATGCTGCCCCGACAATAGGACTGGGGAATCTAGTCGTTCGTTTGGTGTGTCATTCAAAGTGAAATTCGCTACTTTTTGTCTTAAAAATCAGAGGAAAGTCATGACCCCATCGTGACAAATATGCATGGAGTGGGAGCCATTGTCCAAGCATTCACGCGTTTGGCCACACTGTGCACCGTAAAGGATGGTGTTTGCAAAATAAAAACACCATGGATGTCTGCTAGCTACTGCCCTCTATAAGGGACGAACTCGAAACTGCCAAAGAATAAGCAGCTCTGCTGGATCCGGCCCATTGTAATGGCGCGCTCTTTGACGTCTGTTCAATTTTTTTCCCTGGGTGTTCCTCAAGTCTGAAACTATAGGAATTTCCTATTACATTGTTGTAGTATATGGTTACCATATATGGGTGATTCTCCAAAAACTTACTAATACCATGTCCCGGCACAATAACTCAAAAATGGCTCGACTGAGAGAGTAGATTTTTAAACATTTGTAGAAGCAGTTGACACCTAGCCATCCCCATGAAAACAAAGAAAAATATTAAATTAAGTTTTACTGCAAAAAATGTCAAAGGGCCTAAAATCACTATTCTTGGCATGTCCCGATCTCATTTTAAAGCATGCTATATTTTCTTACAATATTTTATCATTCACATTAGACAAGTTTCAATACTATAATTAAATTGTACATAGTTATACATAAGCCACAACACCTAGCAGCCGGTTGCGGGTCCCCAGTCACCGCGACTGTAGCGCGCTCTAGGGTGGCGTGAGCAAGTAGAATATGACTTCACATGCTTCGAAATTGATTTTGTGTAGCAATTTATGAATCAAGTTTAATCAATCACATATCACTGATATCAGTCGTGAAGACCCGCGACCTTCCAGCCGGGATGGGCGACCTGCCACCAGCGACCGGATGCAGGTGTTGTGGCTTCGGAATTTCGGTCTTTTGGCTTGTATTCTGACCCTCCTAACGTGAAAATTAGCAGCAGGGGTGATGTTTGCACAATACTATAGGTCAAGCAGAATTAGAAAATTCAAAAATGTTCAAAAGTTAGGATGGTTAAGAAGAGTTAGTTTTGGTTGTGAGTCAACAGGTGAAGAGGGATTGGTGAAGAGGTGTTTGCAAGAGGTGGGGGGGGGGGGGGGNGGCCAATAGGAGGTGGTGGTGGCAACATTAAGCGGCGGACCAATCAGAGGGCATAACCGTAATCCGAAGGATTTTAATATTATAGATAGGATTCCATTAGGCATAGCAGGCAATGGAAGTGTCGCAGGCTGTACCTATGACATAGATGATGATATGACTTACATTTTATTTAATGCTAATTTTCTTGGTAAATATATACAGTATGCTGCGGAGACACATGTTGCTTGTACTTAAAATGATTGCCTAGAACCCTTGTACCATCTGCCAAAGCGACAGTACTTTAAATTTCCACACCCTGTATATAACCAAACACACCAAAAATCAAGTGAAAAAAGCACTGAAAACACATGAGCATAACCCAAGATATCCTTTCACAGCAACAGCAGGAGGCGACTAAGTAGAACAAGATGAAGTTTACGCAGCGAGCACATTTTTTCACTGAGCATGCAGTTTGAACTTAGAAGCATCGTTTGAACTTGGGATCAAGTTTCGCTCAAATTTACGGTTCGAACTCAAGAATGTTCAAAGTTAGGGTCATTCAAAGTATGATGTTCCACTGTATGCACTAATGATTTTGGCAGTGCTATTGTGGGTGTAGGTGGTATAGGACTGACATAGGAGAAAGAGATGTAATTCTGATCTGTTGTTGTTTTTATGCTACTTTTCTAAATTTCAATTTCATTGCTGACTATAGCTAGATGTGTGTATGAACACAACCTAGTGTGCAACCAAATTCATGCCAGGCTACAAGTATGGACATATTATTTGATTTTGCACTTTGGAACACATGTTGCGTAGCGGTCATAATTCCAATGCCAGGCAGACTTATCGCCAAAAGTTGTTGAGTCGGAATTATGATCACTAGACAAAATGCTCTTACAAATAAGAGGTAAATAAATTACAAGCCATCCCTGACATGTAGATTTGGATGTACACTGTATTCTTGATTATCTATGCTAAAGAATGCGTGGGTGTTTGGTTAACATGGATAATCAGAAAATGGTCCTAGACACCGTAAAATTGAGCTGTTCACGGATTTTAAATGAACTACTGTACAAAGTGTTTTCTGCTTTAAAGAAGGTTTAATTAAAATAATAAAAGTTACCATGGGTTTTAAATTTGTCTTTTGCCATGGTTTTCTGTGGTTTCCCACGGTCCTTCCAGGAAAACTCCTGAGTTGCTTCCGTAATTAATAGGCCACAGCCGCTTCCTTCCGTCCCTATCCTATCCCAAAGAGCACAGTAAAATGAAAAGCAAAGAGTTCCTGGCAAAACAAACTTCCCCCCTAAAGAGCCGATGGCTGATAACGGGGTATGAATTATTATTATTATTATTATTATTATTAAATTTGTCTTTTGGGAAAAGTCTTAAGGCCATTTCACAAAAAAATGTCGCGCGGCAAACGGCGCGACTAGCTGCAAATTTTTTATTTATATTTATTGTTGCCAACAATTGGCAACAGTAAATATAAATAAAAAATTTGCCGCGCGACATTTTTTTGTGAAATGGCCTTTATACATGTTGGAAGAAATTTAGCTTACAGTCGCTTTAGTGGATGATAGAGGGGTTCCGATAGATCATTTTCCGTACTCGCGTCATGGGTCGTCGCTGCATCATTACCGAGATAGTGTGGTCAAACACAAGGTATAAAATATCCTGGCAGGTGTAGCAGGGAATGGCCTAGGCGATGGAAGTGTCGTAAGCAGTATCCGAAACCTACAAGCTGTTATAATGCACAGTTAATGCTAATAATCTTGGTAACTATGCAGCTGAGACCCATGATGCAGCTACTTCAAATGATCACGTAGAACCCCTCTTACCATTTCCCAAAGTGACTGTACTATAAATTTCCTTACCCTGTATTTCTTTGAGAGACATATTGAGTATTTTGGACTTTTATTTCCAACTTTTGTGTTTTGGTGATGCACGGATAACCCACATTCAGATAATGGGAGTACAGTGTACATAAAAAAAATATGATGTTCACAAAAATGAATGGAACAAACTGGTAACACAAAATGCTGCCAACTGCAAGGTAATCCATAGAACCTCAAAGCTGCCCACCTAGCCATATTCCCTCACTTAGTTTACACGTTCTCCCTCATGGGGAATCCCTGCCTGCTGACAATGTATTAAATTGAGCATGATGGTGACTCCAGTGTATGTAGATGTATAGGGTACACTAACTGACAAAATTGCATTCCCTAAGGGCCGATTTCTCGAGCAGTGGTTCAAGTCAGTTTGAACTGAGTTTGCGTCTACACGCTGGATGCAGTTTAAACTCCCCTTCCGAGTGTGAGCATTTCTCGAGCTTAAACAAACCCTCGGTTACTATGTGAACGACAAGCCTCGGTTAGAATTGCGCCGTTGCCACATGTCGTGTCGTCCCCATTTCCCCGAACCGGTATGAGCTTCAGCGCGAGTCTCTACCGGCTTGTAAACAAATTCTAGTCAGCAAGTCTAGAAGGCGGAGTGAGGGACATCGCATTTGAAAGTGACATTTTTTGACTAGTTGCCGACGTTACACCGCAAAATGCTTATTTTATGACACTTCTCGGAGGCCAAAAAATTCACGCTGTGGACCCTGGATAGTGCAAATCTTTGTCTTTCTAATGATATATTTGAAACTCGGAAATCGCCATTTGTGTAATCATAATTACGTTAATTGCACACCTCTGTTATCTCGGCCGTTTATAATCCGAATTACTTCGCGAATGTACCGACCGAAAGCCAGAAATGTGCGTGATAAAATTACATAGTGCTACACTAAAAATTCTAAATGTATTCCCGCCAGAAATCGGGCTGAGTACTTGTCTATTAAACTTACTAAAACGATACTTTTAAAAATTTTAGTGCAATAGAGCACAATGTAATTTTATCGCGCACATTTCTGGCTTGCCGTCGATACATTCGCGAAGTAATTCGGATGAGAAACGGCCGAAATAACTGAGGTGTGCAATTAACTTAATTATGATTACACATAGTTGCGATTTCTAAGTTTCAAATATACCATTAGAAAGACAAATATTTGCACTATCTATATGGTTCACAGGGGGAATTTTTTGGCGTCCGAAAAGTGCCATAAAAACTCATTTTGCGGAGTAACGTCGGCAACTAGTCAAAAAATGACACCTTTCATTGTTGTTCCCGGCATTCCAAACCCAGTTTATTTCAGATAACGGCCGGCAATCGGGCCGTCAGATGTGAACCGAGTTTAAACCGTATCCATGGTTTACTTTTGCCTCGAGAAATGGAAATTTCTCTGAACTGGGTTCAAACCGGACTTGAACCTTGTTTACATTTGAACCACTGTTCGAGAAATCGGCCCCTAAATGTTTATATTTTGGCTCCGGCGGCGTTGGTGTTACCTGGCAACTGCGCCGCCGGCAGGAGTAGCAGGGCGAATTCAAACAGCCAGCCATGATTGCCACTTACAGTGTTCTTGGAGTGTTGCCACTACAGGGAGGGAGTGACACAGATGACCCAGCAACTGGTCTGCCTGCTTACTTCCTCAGTGATACGCAGGAAAAAACAGGAAAATGATGATGATGGGAAAATGTTCCCTGCTGGACTCAAAGAAAGGTGTCCACACCACATGAAATATATCCCATCCCTGAGGAGGGGGAGGGGGTGTCAATTAAAATAAGTTGTGTGCTAGTTGAAAGTGCTTCACCTGACGGATTCTTTCAGTTTAATTGTCTTTTCCATGTAATTCGATGCTGTTAAGACGAATGGTGACCATGCCCCGTACATTCACATAATTTGGCCCATCTGATGTCATTTCACAATGGTCACCCCATACATGTGCCGTGTTAGTCCTGTTCCTCGTCCTGCCACGAATATGACACGTATTTGGGGCGACCATTTAGAAATGCGACGTCAGAGGGGCCAAATTATGTGAATGACATATGGGGCATTCTTCTTAGCGGTGTAGAATTATGCGGAAAAGACTGTTAAACCGAAAGAATCCGTCAGTTGACACACTTTCAACTAGCTCACTGCTGATTTTAATTAAGAGGTCTCCACCCACCTACTATGAGGGATGTAATTTCGTGTGCTGTGGATGAAAACCTCTCTTTGAGTCAAGCAGGGAACATCTCAAAGTGGTTTGCTCCTAACATCATTAGGCTATTTTCCATTTTTTTTCTGCATATAAGCTGAGTATTATATAAGCAGCCAGACCCGTCGCTGGATCACTCGCTCCCTGTAAACACTGGCAACAATCCAAAGAACACTGTAAGTGCTCTCCATGTGATGATGTTTGAATTCTCCCTCTTCCTCCCGCGGGCCGGGGTTGCCAGGTAACGCCGGCCGTCGTTGCCGAAAAAAACAACAGGGAATGCAATTTTGTCAGGTAATGTACAAGGCTGTAAACTCCGTGATTTTTAAGAAATGTTCTGATTTACACAAAATTTGCCTCAGTTTTAATGTTATGGAATGATCCACATAAGTAAGTCAGGTCTGCATATTTTCATACCCATAGCCTGTCCCCAAAGTTGATTTCACACTTTATTATCTTCATACAAGAATCGACCTATACATCCTATAGAGAAATGTGCAGTTGCTAGTTGCATTAATATAAGTTTCATAGTTATGACTTCTTAGGAAGAAAAAGAGAATACTTGCTCAGGATCACGAGAAAAAATAACTTGAGAGGCTTGAGAAATTAATGACTCTTTCTTTCATTAGATGGCATGAGGCAGCACATGGAAACAAACTACCGTGATGTGCGTGGACAGATGCTGCGTAAGTTCTGGTTGGATGTGATATCGGACAGAGATGCCAGGAGACTAGTGGGAATGGATGGTGGAACTGCCTCCCTGGCCTGGGGACGACCCAGGGGAGGACTAGTGATGGGTCCCCAGATCAGGGTGTTGGGAGGGAATGGTTGGACAGGACAGAGGGACAAGTGCAGTGATGAGGAATGTGCAAACAAATTTATAGTGAACTGTTGGGACTTGCAGCAGTTAGTGAACAGAGAGGGTGAAGGAGAGGAGGACAAGCATGTGGAAAATGAGCTTGGTGTGGGCTTGTTTGCACCAGTGAGGGAGGGAGGTGTCAGAGACTACGCAGGGCAAAGGGTCTTGCAAGTAGCCAATATTGTGAGGAACTTGAGCTTTGAAGAGGACAATGTATTAGTTTTGGCACATAACCCTGCTCTTGTCCGGTGAGTCTTATGTTACTGTTGTAGAGTAGGCCTTAGTGATGCTATGGCATACCAAAACAAAGACAGCAATGTTGAGTATTGTGACCAAGGTGTACTAATACAACAGAGAATCTTTTTATTGCTGTTGTCAACGATAAGTACCGTATCACCTCACTTAAAGCAGCATGTTGGTCTAACCCGGGGGTGGCCGGCATGTGCTGCAGTAACCAAGGTACATTTCCATAATTTTGGTTGCAAAACATGCCTATTACACTAGGGAACAAAATTGAACTTCTTTCTGGCACATTTACATGAATGGACGATTCCACTAGTCAACAAGGTTTTTGGCTTATGGACAAGTTTAGCTGTTTCTAATGCATTCACACGCGCTGATTCCAAATATGAAGTCATAAAGTGCCCATCACCCTCAATTTTTTGGTAACAGCCATAGGCCTACCTTATTTTTTGGAAAGTACATTGCTCAATGGGGCTAATTTATGTTCAACAATTGTTTCGTTAAATGCACCATTTTCACTTTTTACTATGTGAAGACCTCGGGGGAGGAAAGATCAAGGTCCACATTTTGTCAAAAATGAGTTACATATCTCAGAAGATACTCTCCCTAGTGTGGAATATGATGGTTTGGTTGTGGTTGTGGAGTAATGATCATAGGTCACTATGGAAGACCCCAAAAGTGGGATTTACAATGGAACCTTATGGGCTTTCGAAATTTAACCCTAATAAGACGGGCGTATAATATGCTGTTACGATGGCTTTAAAAAAGTCTACTAGCGAAACTGTAGCGTTTTCCCACTATGTAACGTGGTTTCTGTGAGGCTTTTAAATTTTTCTTGCATAAAAAATCGCGAGTTTTGGACTAGAAAATCGTGCATAAATAAACCGATTAACCAGGTTAACTTGAATGAAATCATCTTTTTGTGGCCGCTGAAAAAAAAACTTCTAACAAGAAAAAAAATCTAACCTTGACCGACAAATATTTGGCATAGAGAGAGTTGCCCCCAAACCTCCTCAAGAGATTCCACCCTAAAATTAGTGCAAAAGATAATTCAATAGTTTTAAAATAAATAATAATGTTTGTAAATGCCAATTAGCGTCTGGCGGCCCTCTGCGCAACTCCCGGCCGGCCAAGGCTGGTGCCAAGGCTACATACCGATATACTTTTTGTCAAGCAGGGAGAGTGACAAACAATTGGAATTGGCACGAAACAAACCCCTTGCGCCAACTTGTTGCGCTTTTAAGTATTTACAAATCCGTATGGTATGAGAGGAGGGTCACATAGTTGGCCTCAGGATCAAGCCTGGACACTAGACGATCTTATTCACTAGTGTATTCAAGTCTCGTTCCCCAAATGACAAAGCAAGCGAATTTTTTTGCAGATCCTTGCAAAAACGCGAAAAACCACCAGTCTTACTAAGGTTAAAATAGAATTATCTCAGTTTCACCTCAGGTGGACTTTGATCGTTTTTTCTCCCAAGGTCTTCATGTATTAGTATGCTCTGATTCCGAATATGAAGTCAAATTTCAATATAGGCATCCATTTTCTTGTAACAGGTCTTACTCTACCAAGAATAGGCCTTCTTTGCATAGCTCATTATCATTAATTTATTGGGCAACATTGGGTTTTGTTTAACCCCTTCGCTACTAGATAGGCCCAAACCACACAGATTTTGGCTTACGCTTACTCTGATGATACACACAAGATATTTTACAATTAATAACAGCTCTACTTACCCGTTCAGGGAAAACGTTATGAATGTGTTGAAAACAATTTCCCTCCCATAGAAGTCCCTAAATTAATTTCCAAAAATACCGCTGTAAAAACTCGAAATTAGAGCAGAAAGTAGGCTGATTTAGTTATGAAATACGTGAAAATATACGGAATAACGATTTTGAGAAGGGTGACAAATGAATTTACTGAAATGCCAACCTGCTTCGGTCCATCTGTGATACCGGGAAAAGTCCAAAAATCCTGAATATTTGGCAACAAAGCGAGTTATGAACCAATTTCTGTATTTGGAGCACTTCCATGTCCCCACTGCAGTGCTACCCTGCTGTGTACATGTTGCTGGGGGAGGTTTCTACAGGGTGTCACACAAGTCTGGAACCATCACAGGTCATTGTTGTATTGTAGAATTGTATTGTTGGTTTCTAACAAGTTGTGCCAACTTGCACTTTGTTGACAGCACGGTCTTAGAAGGAGAGGTCGGGAAACTCGCCGCCATTTTGCGTTCCGTTACTCATTCCCGCCGTGGCGCTGACTGGAGGTGGCCATGATGTGACCTGGATCGTGAACATCTCCATATTGCGGCCATCTTGGTATACGCTATCGGTAGCTAAGACCGTGATCGGTAGTAATCGGGAGGGGGGTCGCTGATAAACCTAGTAATCGGGAGGAGGGTCGCTATCGTCGCTATAGTTGTTATGGCGAATGAACGACACGCACAGCGAGATTCCATTGTTTTACTAGCGCCGCTGCGGGAAGGAATAACGGATCGGCCTTTTCTATTGCGCTGGGATAGAAGTGTCCATGGGCTGGTTGACAGTCAGAAAAGGTTGAGCACAGTTGGCAAATTTGGAGTTGGCAAAACTTGAAACCAACAATACAATTCTACAGTCCAACAATTACCTACGGTTCCAGACTTGCGTGGGACACCCTGAATGTGGAATAAATTCAACAAATACTGCTATCTGACCATGGCCTTGAAGATATTGGTGAGGAAACGGAACTATTTCCGGCTGGAAAACGAAGAGACGGCTTGCAGGGGGGTCAAGAAGATTGTGACTCATGATTTGCATAGGTGCCCTGCCTTCAAGTTTAGCTCACTGTTCAGTCCAGTTTTAAAATGTCATGGAAGAGGAAGGGGTTGATCCAGGCTCAACGTGCCTGTGTCATGGCCGATGGTCCAGTAGAGCAGGCAAAGTAATAGCCCAAAACTGGTGTGGCAAAGTTTAGTGCAGTGGTTCCCAACCCGTGGGACGTGCCCCCTTGGGCCTTGGGCGTCGTGCGGTGGCCGTGGTAATTTTTACTTGTAAGAAATTTTATAGGAAAGGATGAGGCACAAAATATATGGGCGAGTGGCCTTCCGTTCGATTTGCCTGAAAATTGGATATGTTGTGGCCCAGACCATCCTGATCAATGTTGGATAGGGACATTTCGAGGTAGGACCTACAGGGAGCATGCTAATTGCTATTCATCGAAGAGGCTAGAAGACTGCTGTGAGAGAAACCTCGCTTCCTTACATTGACCCAATGAATGTTGAAGTGCAGCTGGAGGAAACTCCAGATGACAACCTTCAAGGAGTAGAATTTGAACCAGATTAATAGGTAATAAAGATTAATAGATAATTTAATGCAATAACCATTGAGTTCCTGAGACTTATTGTAGTCTACTACTCCCCCTATTACCTGCGGAGGTCATTACCATGCTCCCTGTAGGCCCTACCTCGAAATGTCCCTATCCAACATTGATCAGGATGGTCTGGGCTGCAACATATCCAATTTTCAGCCAAATCGAACGGAAAACCAGAGCATATCTCATATGACCTTCGGAGGTCATTAGCACGCTCCCTGTAGGTCCTACCTCGAAATGTCCCTATCCAACATTGATCAGGATGGTCTGGGCCACAACATATCCAATTTTCAGGCAAATTGAACGGAAGGCCACTCGCCCATATATTTTGTGCCTCCTCCTTTCACTACGAAGCTTTTTAAATGTTCTAATATGTCTACAATACATTAATCTTCTACTAATATTCCGGGTTAGGGGGTGTTGGGGTCACAGGTTACTTGACTATCATAAAAAGGGGTCGCAACCCAAAAAAGATTGGGAACCACTGGTTTAGTACTTGAAATGTGTGGCTCGAAATTTCTGCAACAGGCACATAATTTCATGGAAAACAGTGTGTGGTGATGCAAGTGTCGTGAATCTCGAAGGAGAATATTGGAAGAAGGTGGAAAGTGTTTGTTCGGGGTATTCCAAAGAGAACATTTTCAACTGCAAATGAAACTGCCCCCCTTATTTTCAATAAGTGCTGTATGCAGTGGTGGATCTATGGGGGGGTGATCGGGGTGATCCCCCCCCCCCCCCCCCCCCCC
>KZ539010.1:23990-36977 GCA_000934665.2 Catajapyx aquilonaris
CCCCCCCCCCCCAACAACGACGTCTAGATCCGCCACTGGCTGTTTGCCAGATAAAACCGTAGGGTAAAACATACTATTCCACAAAAATGCTGCTGCATGGACTGATTTTGCACCATATTGAGGAAAGGTGCTTATTTTTCATCTCCCCATTTTCCTCTCTTTCTCACCAGCAAAAGACATCAATAACGTCCTTGATCTGAACATAGCATAAACCTATCCTGTACAGAAATTTTTTTGGGTCCCGTGTGAAGGAATGAAGTCTTTGAGGTGTGGGAAATATTTCAGTGACAAGTATTTATAAGGCAAAGTTTGTTTGTTTGTCCACGGCAACGGGTTTTTGTTGGTGATTATTATGGAAACAGGCCGTGCAAAGAACGGGCTCCTCTGCTAGTTTATTTATATTTATTTTACCCCGTGATAGGCCTACATAGGCCTTTTTGGTAGGTGGTACACCACCATCAATTTTCTTGTACTTTTCCTTCAATTTCCAGTGCAGGGAAACATGACAATGGGAGAGGATAGGGATTTTTGGGGAGGGTTCATGGGTGTAAGTGCAAAGTCTCAAGGTTGGGGCATTTGCAATCCCCCAGGAGGTTAGGTTGCCAGACACCTCCTTGGTGCAGGTCAGAGACCCTCCCGACGCAGGTGAAAGGAAAGTTCCCCAGGCGGGGATCGAACCTGGGGCCTTTCACTCAGCAAGCCGTGACGTTACCATCACGGCCACCACACCTTCCCCATAATTCAGTGGTTTCCAACCTTCAACCAACTGCGACCCCCTAAACATGTTTCCATAAATGTGCCCACCCCCCTTCCTCCCATACCCTGGCCCCTCTACAACTGCCCCCTTTCCAGAAAACATACACTCTGTACTGCAGCAAAAAATTGTTCAATTGACACAGAAATTGCTAAAAAAAAAAAGTTCAGCCAAGGCTCGCGACCCTGCCTGGGACCCACCGGTTGGAAACCACTGCCATAACTATGTAAATAGACTTTGGAGGAGGACATTGATCATGGGGATTGTCTAATGAAAACACCTACCCCACCCCCCACCCCTCCCTTCTGGGGCCAAGCAGATTCCATTCCGCAGGAGAGAGACAAGAGAGGAGGGAAAGGCTTTTGCACTTTACCACACTAACTACTTTTGCCAAATTTTGGCAACTGGTTACCTAGTTTTACATTATTGCCCACTTCCTCTGATGAATTATGAAAACATCAGGGCGACACGGTGGCCGAGTGGTTAGCACCGCAGCCTTCCACCTCTAAGGTCCTGAGTTCGATCCCCAGGTCGGATGGAGGATACTTATGTGGATAGAGTTTTGATGGGTTCTCTCCGTGTTCGCGTGGGTTTTCTCGGGGATCTCCCGCTTCCTCCCACTATCAAAATCCATCACATTACAGGCAAATGATTAAAGTCGGGTTTTCAAAAAGATGATCCTCTAAGAGGCTCAAGGGGCCTATCATGGGGTATCCATTATTATTATTATTATTATTATTATTATTATTATTATTATCATTATCATTATCATTATTATTATTATTATTATTATTAATTATGAAAACATCAAGTGTCTGTTTAAAATTTTTTAAAGGTCTGGTTTAAAAGGAGGTAATGTGAGCCACCAGGTGCAACAAAAAGGCGGCCCAGGTGTTTGTTGGGCAATTTGGGGGCCGGCCCCCTAGCAAGCAGTATGTTTGAAAATCAGTGAAGAAAACTGAAGCAATAGGTAGTGCCCTAGACCAGTGTGTGGGGTGATGTCCTGCAATGTCAGAAGAAAAAATTGAGGATATGCAGGGGAGAAGCATGGCATGTCAAATGGTGGGAGCCTAGGTGCCAGTTGGCCACACCCATTAACTGTTGAGGATGAGCCACATGATGCAGCAACACCTGGTGAGGTATATGTTGCAGGTATGATTTGTTGCGAAAGGTATGCTTCCGTATATTTGTTGGAAAACTTCAGATATTTACCTGGTTCAACTACCTAGTGATCACCCTGTATATGGAATTTGTGTAGTTGTAATACTCAGCAGATTATGAGTAACTATTAATATAATAGACATCTGCAAACATGCTGTTATTTTCTGTGCTTTGCAGGTTCCTGGTGATGTGCATGAGTGCTGGGTGGGGGTCACTTGGCCAGGTTGGAATGGATGCCCTTGGTAATATAGCTGGGGACGTGGTGCTTAGGAGGAGCGACTGCCCTGTGGATCTAGGTGTGGAAGAAGACGATATTGCTCTTGAGAGAAAGCGGGAGCGTGAGAAGGCATGCAGGAACGAACAGGAGAAAGAGGAGGGTGTTGGTTCTGCCCTGGTGTCCCTTGTGCGTCAGGGCCTGTCCTGTCCAGACAGAGGGATTGTGCTGGGTTGCCTGGAGGTGCTGAACCGGTTATGCCAGTCTGAGGAAAATGAGGACTTTTTGCTTGATCGCCTCGATGGAGGGGTTTATGCCAATGTGTGTGCATACCTCTCTCTACATGACATCCTTTTGCTTGTATCTACTTTGGAGTGCCTCTACTCCCTCACCTCACTTGGGGAAAAGGCCTGCAACTCCATCCTCAGGGCACATGGGGCATTGGACACACTCGTGTCACTTGTCACTGTGGAGGTAAAGTTTAATTTATTGCAGGAAATTTTTAGTCTTTATTATGTACTACCATCTGTGAATAGGTAAGGAAACCCCCTAATATTCCCCAAAAGTTCCTTTTTGTGACCTTGGAATGCGGTGCATGCACACCATCTACACTTGCATGAAGAGTAGGAGTCGTACTAGGTCTTACTGGGTTGAGTCTGGATACCAGAATGGGGAACTAGCCTTCATTTTGGAAACTACATAATAAATTCGCCCATATTTTTTGGATTTTTTTGGCATATTCCGTTTTAAGATATCAGTTCCCGTTCCGGAGTAATTGGGGTTTTTATGTAGGGAAATGGTGACGTCACTGTTTCCCTAGAAAATGTTGACGTCACGCGAAGTGAAATGAACGCAAAAATGGTGTTATAGAACGCGCCCCGTCATTGTTGTAAAATGCTTCGCTGTGGTTAGCAACCGTCCCATTCCGTGAGCAAGATAGCGGCCGGGGCGCGTTTTTACTTCACGCCGCTCAATCAGCTCAGGGGCTGGCAGGGGTGCCAACTGGCAGGAATCATCTGTCACCCGAATTCGGCACATGAAGGCCCGCTTTTTCCACCTCGATGGCCTACAGCCGCCTTGCGAATGCTTTCCGTCGTGTCCGCGGTTAATTCAAAGTCAAATTCCTCATATCTCGCAGTCAACCAGGCATTTCCGTGTACCCTTTCGATTGGCAGCGGCGTTTTTCCCGCCAATTTTGAAGGCGCTTTTAAATGTGCCGTAATTTATCCAGTAATGTCATTTTGATGCAACAGAGTGATGGAATGTATGTTTACAGGCATGGGCTAGCTAGTTATGAACAAAAATCCCAAATCCCAGACCAAGGCTAGTTCCCCATTGTGCAGCACATTCTACTGGGAACCTACGTGGGCAATAGACAAAAGTACACTATTTCTCATCTTATAGTTACTGACAACTCTCACCATCATTGTTCAATTAACCCATTTGTTCCTGAGGTTGATCTACTGATGATGTTTTAATAACATTTTAAGGCATGCGTTAGAAGGTGGAAACTGAGATAGAAAAAAATAGTTCAGCGTAAAATTTTAATTACAATAGAAGTTACAAGGCATCCCATATATGGACGGTGTTATGCAACTAGGAACCAACCAACAGAAGTATGATTGTCTAGAAAGTGGAGTTAAGTTTAACCTGTCTTTAAAATCAAGGCCTCAGCGTAGAACATATCATTACAACTTAAGTGAAGGTGTTTGAGAAATATAAGACCATTCTAGTATGTAACGGTAAACTCCGAAATGAGGATTGGTTCACTTTTGGTTAATGCGTAAACCCCTATACAGCCCCCGGACATTTATACTACGTTCTGGTGTTATCACCTGCCGAGGCATTTTGCAGCGGGTGCTCACCTGAGACCGCCATGAGACATTTAGGGGGCCACAGTAAGTAGCGACCCTACTGGACTAGGCTGAACTTTATAGGTACGAAAGGGGAGGGCTACAGCGACGTGGGCCTTCTACCAAACATCGAAATTTCCCGAACGGCCCAAGTCAGCGGCCTGCAGTAGTGCCTGCAAAATATGATTTCTTGATGTCCATGTACTGCACAATGCATTAGCAGGTGGTATTGACTTCAATATTAGTCTTGGAATGCTGAGGCTACCTCTTGTGTTATCCAGGATTCCATATCCACTTAATGTTTTTCCAAAGGGCCCAAGTCAGGCACTTAATTTTATTTATGATTAGCACACTGTTCGTCGTATGGTGTTCACATTGCTTCAACGCAACCGTATTTAGATATGGTTCATTGGGTTAAAATCCCAACTGCCAGGCAGTAATTCTGTTCTTGTGGCATCGTTTTTTCCTTCTCCTGGAAATTTCATGTTGCCGGACTTGGGCCCTTTGGAAATTCATGTGTTCAATTACTTGAATGGATATCAAAAGTATTAGCGGATTGTAGGACACCATTGTTTCCCTTGCTGCCATTCGCCACTCATAAGGGCCAACAATGTAAATATTGAATGGTGGCTTGACACAACCTTTTTTGCAATATCATCATTCATGTTAAAGTTATTAAAGAAATGCTTGGTAAAGTAGCGAATGGGACACACACTATAACCACACCAAAATTATTACAAATACCCTTAATTATTCAAACTCGAGCTGTGTTGAAACTTTAGAACACTCGCTACCAATGCACATAACTGGCATCACAAAAACACAACTGGGCTAATAAGTGTCTTTCAAATCATGTGTTTCATAGAAATATGGCATAACTGTGGAGTTATGAGGGATAATGTGGATGACTTTACAAGATCTCTTAACTGATCAAAGGATATTACCTGGTGAAGAAATTATCCCCTTGAGCCCCAGCCTCCTAGAATCTATGCGCTGAGAACTCGACCGCCAGTTACCAGCTATACCCGCCACCGCCTAGTTTTCCACTTACTCATGCGCTGAAGATATGAACAGGATATTGTACAAATAATAACAGCTCTACTTACCCGTTGGAGGAAAACGTTATGAATGTGTTGGAAACCATTTCCCTCCCATACAAGTCCCTAAATTAATTTCCAAAAAGATCGCCGTAAAAACCCGAAATTCGAGTACTACCAGCCAACTGTTAGGCTGATTTAATTATGTCATACGTTAAAATATACGGAATAACAATTTTGAGAAGGGTGCCAAATGGATTTGCTGAAATTGTCATACTTTTCAAGAAACGAGTAAATTTGTGAGTAATCCGAAGTGACAGACAGGCAAGTCGCAGAAAAGTATTAATTTATTTCTCGGAAAGTACAACGATTTCAACAAAGTCTTCTGGCATGGTTCTCAAGATTGTTGTTCCGTATATTTTAATGTATTTCATAATTAAATCACCGTAACACCTGGCCGGTAGTACTCGGATATTCATATTTTACGGGGATCTTTTTGGATATTAATTTATGGACTTCTATAGAAGTAAAATTGTTTCCAAAACATGCATTGTGTAGACCATGAATGTAAAAGTGTAGCTATTATTATTTGTAAAATACCTTGTCCGTATGCAAGTGGAAAGGAAGCAAAAAGAATCTCGATGATGGAGGTATAGCTGGTACCTGGCGGTCGAGTTCTCAGCTCCTAGGCGGCTGGGGCTGAAGAGGTTAATGGAACATCTGTTTTACTTTTACTTACTTTGTATGCAAAATTTTTGGGTACAAAAGGTACCGGATCGGTCAAGAAGGTTCAGACAATTTTGCATTTAAGTGAAATTTAATATTGTCTCAATTTTTAAAAGTATGTCTTCTGGAAAAGTGAATACTAGAGGTGAAAAATTGCTCAATAAGCTGAAATACACAGGAAGGTGGTGAAGAATGGTGGTAATAAGTTTGGGAATCTCTAGGGAGCATATTTTTGGGGGGGACTAAGACATTTGTGGAAAATGTGCACATTCACGTCAATGAAAAAAAAAAGAAAGCCAGAATGGCAAAAGAGTGACAATCAACTGAGATACAGGGGAACCATTGGCTAGGTGCACAAGAGGTAGGACTGCAAACAGGGTTCGAAATAAGCCATCGCCAGTCATGACTTAAAATAATTATCAATTGGCTCTCGAAGTAAGATATCTAGTGGCTACTTTTGGCGACGAGCTTTTCCTCCCAAAATTGCATTTCTGTCAATAATAGAATACCTAGTAGAATATAATAGTTTTATTTCCTTCAGGCTTTTCACATCTGGAAAGAGAGACACACCACTTTTTACCTCATCCAACCACAAAATAATATCACATCGCTGGAGTTTTTTCACTATTTGACTGAAAAAATAGTAAAATTATTGCTAAGATTCTGGTCACATTTTCAATTTGTTTCGTGCTGAAGCTCTTGCTGACTCTGCGGTGTTTGTGGCGTCCAATTCAATTAATATTTAAAATGTGGCATAATATGTTTAAAACAAGAATGGGGATGAGACATTCAGTTTTGGTGACCTCACCTTGGTTTCAGATGCCACATGGCAACCTGCTTATGTGCCTCATGTGTCACTCATATCTCGGAAACGGCTGAACACTGCTATTTAGGACTTTCACCACTGTGTTTATGGCACATGATTGACCCCTCATGCAAGTTTCAGCCAAATCGGAGGCTACCACCCTTCATTCCCTTGTCAGTGTCAAACACTGACTGCAAAGTTAGATGCATGGTGAGTGTAGTAGACGATCTACCTTCACTGGTGCAACATGGCCCCAATCAATACTTTTGCAAGAAAAAGAGATGCAATGGAAAATATTTTGAGTGGCCCAATAGCTGGTTAATTTCTGCTACCACTTGCCATTCAGGATTACCTCATGTGGAAGGGGTTACGAGAGATTCTGTCTGTGTATGCAAGAATTTTCTGAAATAAGTTACTTCTCATTTCTTCCCACTGCCCAAAAACTTATTTTCCTCTCACCCTCTGCTACGTTGGATAGCCTGTAATAAACCAAACCATTCAATATGACCTAAGTACCTCAACACCAGAGTACTAGAATTACCTGGGTTCCTTTGCAATTATTTTCAGGCTCAAAGCTATGGCCCAAAAGCATGCATATTAATGCGTGTTGTGGAGACAGTCGGTGGAGGGCAGCCGCAGCTGGCGCCGTCTGGTGCCAGCACTAACTCAGCATTGACATCGTCAGCACCAACACCTGTTGCCACGCACCAGCATCATGTTGACAACAATGCCCAGTTGAAACCAGCGGCTGTCCCACCTGCCACTTCCCCAGTCAAAGCTACTGCAGTAATTAGCAGGACCTCCTCCCCAGGACCACCCCCACAGCCCTTGCAGCCAACCATGCAGCAACAGTCACAGCAGCAACAACAGCAATCTCAGCAACCACGGCCGCTTCCAGTGTCACCAACCCGCCCTCTCTCAGCAAAAGTTGCAACTAAGGAAGCAGAGAATGCTGAGCAGACATGGACACTGAGTTGGTTGGAACAAGCAGTGGAGTCATGTGATTCTAGTGAGAGTGCAGGAGGAGCACCAGGAGGAGCAGGAACTATCGTGAAGGGTGTAGAAGAGGGAGAGCTGTTCAGGAAGTACCTGCAGGCGTGCAGTGCAGCAGGCAGTAGGTCACTGCCGCTTGACAATTTTTCGCAATGCATCAGGTGAGCCTTGTGGACATAAGGTGCGAAATTCCTAGGAAAGTGCCAGGGTTTATAGGTTTTCCAGGTTTTGTCACCTGTCCGAACAGGAAAGTACGAACTCGGAAAGTCTGCCCCAAGTTGGAAAAGATTCCAAATTTGAAAAAGTACGGATCTCACTCCAACATGGAAAGCAGGGTCACGTAACTGGGCGCATGCCACGGTTCCCTCCCCTCAACTCCCCCCTACCCTGCTGCTCTTTTTTCCCCTCTCGTTGTTGGGTTGCCCGATTCATCTTTTTTTAGTCTCCGGTGGCGCCATCCGATGGTGCACACCAGTAGTACTAACCTGGCTCGTGAGGACGACTGCCATTGGGAAGTTGGAAATTACTTGGAATCTACTTTTAGTGAAATCTACTTTTAGTGAAATCACCGAAGCAGTAGTGGTGTAGTGGTATGGTGTCCGACTGCTAATCGGGAGGTCCTGGGTTCGAATCCCGGAGGCCGGCGACCCTGACCATGGTTTTCTGTGGTTTCCCATGGTCCTTGCAGGATAATTCCGGGGTCGTTACCGTAATATAGGCCACAGCCGCCTCCTTCCTTCCCTTTCCCTGCTTCATTCCGGTGATGAGAAAAATAGTAAAAATGGAAAGAGTTCCAGACAAAAAATTGGGAGAAATCCCCCCCTAGGAAAGCCCGTAGGCTGATAATGGGGTATCAAATTATTATTATTATTATACTTTTAGTGAAATCTACTTTTAGTGAAATCTACTTTCTGGGCACTTTCCTAGGAATTTCATGCCCATGTGAACGTACCTATTGATCTAGCCCAGAAGTTCCCAAACTTTTTGAGTCATGGAGCACTTTTCAGGAGAGAAATTAGTAACGAAACACTTTTGTCTCCCATGCGTTGTGTCAAAGTGACTGTGTGAAGGGACAGTCCGAAAGAACCCGGCTCTCTGAATGGCTCCTTGTGTCTTCCCGCGGACTCGCTGCCCACCACACCACCACCCCCTCACCAAAACCCAACCCCCATCTGTCACCACTGTCTCCACAGTCTCCACAAAAACCTATCCCTTCACCTTCTCACCATGTGACGGGGGCAGGGGTGATGTGCAGGGAGCGTCAGGGGGTGCTCAGGACATCGAAGAGCAGACCTCGGTCTGAAAAGGGTGTCTGATTCCTTTGACTAGGAGAGAGTCGAAGTGGAACCACATGGACTCTGTTAAACCAGGGAGCATATCCTTCTGAGACCTGAGAAGAATTTTTAAACGCAATACCAGTTCCTATTGCATTTTCTGAACATTTACCCAATAAGAAAGGAGAAAAAAAAATTAGTTTTAAAATATTGACAAAAATGGTGACAAACAACCAATGAGAACATTAGGACCCAATTGGTGCTACAAAAGCAGAACGGATGAAAGCTGATAAGTTAAATACCACTTAATGGATCACTAACATGGTGCTCTATCCTCAAAACAATGTTTTTAAAATTCATTTGTGGAATTTGTGGTAGCAATTCCTCTCAGAAGACAATTAAAGATAAATGAAATTATTATTGAAGGCCACCACTCCAGGGATGGGGGTTGCTCCTTCCCTTCTTACCCGCTAAAGTGGTACCTTGCTATTCTAGATTTTAAAACTGAACTCCACAGTGAAAAGCGCACTTCCTTATGGGCGTATAGTAGGGCGGCTCGAAAAACACTTTTTTTCGAAAGTTGTAGTTCGCTAGTGAAAAAAAGTTGTGTTGGGCGATCCTTTTAACAGGTAAAAAATCTGAGTCATGTGGGTTAATATCCTACGGCTCCGCCAGGGGCGTAAGTGACGCAACTTCCGGTTTTTCGTTTTTTGGTGTGCGAGTACACTTACCCGGCCTAGACATGAAAAGTTGTGGCCCATTGGGGGTGAAATGTCGTTATTTTTGTGATATCTTGCACCGTTGACGAGATATTGACCAAAACCCCAGGTTCAAAAATTACACCGTTCTGCAAAAAAACACTCTCTTTCGCTCTTTTGAAAACTTTTATTTGCTTTTTATGGGTTTTGGGGTGCTGAATCCGAATCCGGCAACAGATTTGCTCTATCACGTACAGTCTTTCAGATATATCGTTTTAAAACTTTGGACGGTTTACTAGGGGTCTTTCCGAATCAAGTGGGTCTAAATGTTGCTAGACCGCCTTGGATCTTGGTGAAAATAATCACAGATGTACTCATCTATTCCCTAACGCTTCCTATAAAAATTCTGCCATATTGCTCAATACTATGATGAGGGGAAAAATCGCAAACATCTGGAAATGGCTGAGAATGAGGCCTTTTTTGGAGATTTTTTTTTCGGTTAGTGCAAGTGGTCAAACCCCAATTAACATATATATCAAAAGAAAGGGAAACACCAGGACAATGCGCCTATGGAATTAGTATTCCTCTAAAATGTAATGTAAAAATAAATTTTTATAGCATTTCATTTGTCACTTGCACAGTCACGTGCCCAAAATATATGGTGACCTCAAATGTTCTGCAGAAAAATCATATTTTGGATAAAGGTAGATGGACTATATAGATTAAGGTGTGCTGAATCCAGATCTGAAGTCAGAATGGCTCTATCACGTACATATTTTGAGAAAACGCAACTACTAGCGAACTACAACTTTCGAAAAAAAGTGTTTTTCGAGCCGCCCTAGCGTATAGGTACAGGCACTTAAAGAAAAGTCACACCCATTCAGCTAAAAATGCCATATTTCGGATGTCCATTTAAATGGGCATTTGGTCTCAGGAAAAAAAGAAAATTACCAGTTCTCTACAGCAACAACGATTGTAAGAGGCACATCTTTTCGCATTTCCTAATACACATTCCTTGCGAATCCCAGGACATTCACTGCATTGCGAAAATCACATTCTAAACATGAGTAAAAAAATAAAACTGATCAGATGAGCGACTAGCTTCAGCAGCGGAATCCGCCATTTTATCCGCGATTTAATTTTCGCGGCCCAAGTCAGATAATCGACGCTAGGTGGCTACACCTATTGAGGCCAGATTGTAAGCACGGGATACCAACATATTACAGTTCTGTTGGCATAACTAGTTGGCTCCAAAAAAATCTTTTGCTGATGTTGACATATGTCGACACCAGGTCTCAGGAGGATATACTACATAAGAGGTGCAAACATTCGATTTGCGCGTCTCTCTGTTTGGGGCGTTGCCAAGGCTGGCGGCCATTTTGAAGTGGGGGCAACGCCAACGAGGTATAAATAGGGTACCGGCAAGCCGTAAAGGTCTTCCATCTTTGATGGTTTTGGCGGCCATGGCACTTCACGGCAAGAACACGTGCGAATTGGAAATTTTTTGCCGTATGAGCTCCTTGCACTTTTCTATGTATTAATTCCGTAAGTACGGCAAAAATATTAAAATTCACGCATGTTCTTGCCGTGTATTGCCATGGCAGTCAAAACCATCAAAGGTGGCGGACCTAGACGGCCTGCCTGTCCCCTATTTATACCTCATTGGCGTTGCCCCCGCTCCAAAATGGCCGCCAGACTTGGCAACGGCCCCAAACAAGGAGACGCGAACATGAAAGGCGCCGACAGAAGTTTATGCCTCTTATGTAGTATATATGCTCCCTGGTTAAACTCTGACACAAATTATTACCTGAAGGCGTGTACCTTCCTCTGCATATGAAAAATGCATAAGGCGGAAATCCGAAATTTTAAAAATTGCATAGCAATTGCTTGATGGTCAACAATGTAAAACGTCACCTTTGGGTGTGTATGCTGTTAGTTAAGTGTGACTAAAATTTTCATGATATGGGCTATAACTATACTTTTTCTCCCTCACATACTTTTATCACTCAAAAAGGTGGAGACAATGTTGCGTTTTTTTATTTTATTTTTATTTTTAGATTTCTCCCGTGCTAGAGCCATGGGCTCTCTTAGGGGAGTGGATTACCACTATCGTGCAGGGACAGGGTAGGGTTAGGAGGGGGGGACACTGGTGCATGTACAATGTCTCAGGTTGGGGGTCGTGTGCAGTCCCTCGGGGGGTCCGTTCGCCATAGATGACTCCCTAGATGCGGGTCAGAAACCCCCGCCTGACCCGCACCTCCTCCAGGACAGGGAACGGAAGGAAGCGGCTGTGGCCTATTTTACGGTACGATCCCGGAAATTATTCCTGGGGCGACCTTGGGAAACCACAGAAAACCAAGGTCAGGATCGCCGGCCTCCGGGATTCGAACCCAGGATCTCCCGATTAGCAGTCGGACACCATATCCACTACACCACTACTGCTTCGGTCAATTTTGCATTTGCATTCATTGAAAAATCATCTTGACTAGAAAAAGGCAGGAGGGGGAAGGGGACAGAAATGGGACGGATGCACTATTGAGCGCGCCGGATCTGACGTCACTCATATCTCGAAAATGGCCGTGAAGTGCATCTTTTTACGCTCACCAATGAATTCTACACTTGTGATTTACCCACTGAGGGCCGATTTCTCGAACAGTGGTTCAAATGTAAACAAGGTTCAAGTCCGGTTTGAACCCAGTTGAGAGAAATTTCCATTTCTCGAGGCAAAAGTAAACCATGGATACGGTTTAAACTCGGTTCACATCTGACGGCCCGATTGCCGGCCGTTATCTGAAATAAACCGGGTTTGGAATGCCGGGAACAACAATGAAAGGTGTCATTTTTTGACTAGTTGCCGACGTTGCACCGCAAAATGAGTTTTTATGGCACTTCTCGGAGGCCAAAAAATTCCCCCTGTGAACCATAGATAGTGCAAATCTTTGTCTTTCTAATGGTATATTTGAAACTTAGAAATCGCAACTATGTGTAATAATAATTAAGTTAATTACACACCTCAAGTTATCTCTGCTTTTCTCATCCGAATTACTTCGTGAATGTATCGAAGGCAAGCCAGAAATGTGCGTGATAAAATTACATTGTGCTCTATTGCACTAAAAATTTTAAAAGTATTGTTTCAGTAAGTTTAATAGACAAGTACTCACCAGCCCGATTTCTGGCGGGAATAGACGGCGATACTTTTAAATACGTTTAAAATTTTTAGTGTAGCACTATGTAATTTTATCACGCACATTTCTGGCTTTCCGTCGGTACATTCGCGAAGTAATTCGGATTATAAACGCCGAGATAACAGAGGTGTGCAATTACCTTAATTATGATTACACAAATGGCGATTTCTAAGTTTCAAATATATCATTTGAAAGACAAAGATTTGCACTATCCAGGGTCCACAGCGTGAATTTTTTGGCCTCCGAGAAGTGTCATAAAAAATTCATTTTGCGGCGTAACGTCGGCA
>JYFJ02003895.1:0-36625 GCA_000934665.2 Catajapyx aquilonaris
TGACTCGGTTCTGTTATCATGCCGTGTGGGTTGCTTAGGATAGCCAGGATAAAGCTCGTTTGCGGGGTGTATGAAACTATATGTCGTATACTGTACAACTGAAGGCAAAGGCCACGCAAAGAGACTGCATATCCAAATAATGAGTATTTGATATATGCTAATGCACAAGGTAGTCCTTTACATGGACTTTGGCTATGTCACTTATGTCTACATAAAGAAAAGAGTAATTAACCGAGGATTCAGTCTACCACTAATGAACTCCCATAGAACTTGCTGCAAATGTTTCTGACAGGAACCCAAACATTGAATGAATATTACTGTTATTTTCTTAGTGTGGAAAAAGCCACTCATTTGGTATAACAGCAATTTCTCAATTTTGTAACATCCTAGTGCAGCTTCTCGACAGAACTGTTGTGTGCCTATAATACATGCCACTCTGAAGTCCATCACACACACACACAAGGAGTTCAAGTTATACATATGAATAATATAACCATTTGAATATTTTAAGTAATTAAACATTCAACACTAGCCAAAAAGAAGAGAGGAAAGACAGGCGTGTCTCTTTGAAACCTGTCTCCTACCCAAAAAGACTGTTCCGCTTTACATGACCCACCCAGTAGGACAAGCCACTGCTGATGTAGGGCCTTCCACAAATACAACCAAAATACAACGGTTCCGACAACAAATATGTTTAAAGTTAATGAATGACACAAATGCAGCAGAACTTGCTGTTACATTTCTATTGTTACATTTCAACCTGACATGTTATTAATGCTCTTCTTATAAACAGCAGTACCTACGACCTACAACACCAAAACCATGGCACAAATCCCATCATAAAATTTTACTTGACATGCCTGGGCATGTCCACAAATCCATGTTCAGGTCAAGGTTGGACTCCGCCACAATGAGAACAAGAGGGACTTCAGAAATGGTGTCAAGGAGGCTGTAAATGTGAGCACAACAGCGTTCCCAACTTGAGAAATGTTGACACGACACGTAGAAGAAAACGGAAATTGTCATAAAAGTATCTTTGATGGACGTAATAATGTGATAAGTAAGAGACACTCATTTTCTTCGGCACAATACCTGATACAAAGTGATGACAAATAGGTAAGTTACCAGTCTTTCCAGCTAGGGCACATGATGACCCTTGGCTGCCCCAGCACAATAAGTGGCTCATTGTACATCCAGCACATTGGCTGAACAGCTTATGCTTTATATTATCACACCCATAGAACCATTCTTCAAACAATTGTGCTTTTATCCAGTAATAATTGTATATCATGTTACATCACTGTAAGCACTGCATAAGTGTAAACATAGCAAAGCAAGTAGGCCTAGTACTATGAGCAGCTCCAAACATTCCTACTTCCTTTACACAACACCGAGACTCACAAGCTCAGTAATGCCAGGTCACCATATTGTAACTACCACGCAACCTTCATTCACCCTTTGCACGGGTCAACAGGCCACAACTAGAACCCAGTTAAAACTCACCGTCCGACCAACATGATTAAACGGATCTGTGTCTATCCATGACAAGCTACAGATAAATAAACCACACTGCAGAAAACCATGGCTAATTTGAGCCGACATCTAGAGAAAGTTGAGCATGAAGCTGCACTGTTCTATTCCTAAGAGTGGACAAGACGCCTCCCTGTAATACCAACCACAGACAATGTTCGACCTGCTTCTCACCAAGTCCTCCCCGTGTTACCCCAATCGCCCCGGGGCCGCCCCTAGGCCGCCCCAGTACGTGAGACCCCCTCCAAATCCACCCAGAAGAGCCGACCTTCCCTTCGCTCCAAAGTGAGGCGAGCGGAACACACAAGATGGCCGACCTGTATCGATATATTGGCAACGATATTCACGATACATCGGTCCAGTATCGATACATCGGATGTGACGACACCATGTGACGTCACGGTGCGTAGGGTGGGAAATAGGGTAGCCAGCATCCTGCTAGTGTTGGGGAGTGGCATGTCCAGTGTTTCCAACCCTGGCAGCCTTTTTCTCCCTCTCCCTCTTATTCGGCAGGATGGAACGGAATGGGGAGGAAGTCGCTCTGGGTTCGGCCCCGGGGTCGGCCCCTNCCCGGGGTCGGCCCCTGGTGTTGGCCCAGGGGCGGTCTGATTGGTTTCATTGCAATGTTCAGGTTGTCTTTGTGTAGGTACAAGTACAGGTTAAGACTTTTGATCGAGAGTTTGTCTTGGTGTGATGTACGCCATGGTCACTCGCCACTTGTTGGTAATGAGGAATTGAACTTCATTTGTGGTTCATGTCTATGATTGAAATTACATGTGACTCGTGCACATTTCAAGCGCACTTTGCATCTCGATTGCGGTCATGCAGAAAATTTGCTGCATCGCATGTGGATTCAGGCATTGAGAGTACGGTATGGAGTTGGTACAGGTTACATGAAGTACTGCGGTAACTGTTGTGTTGAACTAGGAAAGTTGTGTGAGGCACCGGAACAGTTTCGCTTTATGCGCATTTGTAACTTATCCAGTACACATGCATGCCACTATTTTAATTGCATCCAGTCTTGTCTTACACTGCAGATATAGCTATGGGTGCAAACTATGTCACAATCTCTGTCACCATTGGCCAAGGCCTGTAAGGTGCTGTGTGTGTACATCAATTAATTACATCAGGGGCACCATCCTCATACTGACAAGTGATGCAAATGCATGAGTGGTTGATGGCAGGGTGAACCAACGTAAGCATAGTTGGATGCGTCTGATTCGTGCGTTATTGCCTTACAGTTTATGCAAGAGTGTTTGTTATCTTCCAATGTGTGTGCTCGGTGAAGCACAACTGTGGCTCTGATTTCACTTCGTCCGTATTTCTTTGTTTATTTTGTTGATGTCTGGTTCAAGTGAATCATGGGGCCGAATTCAGAGAGGTTGCTTAACGTAAACGCGCCCGATTAAATCCTTTAGTCATCCTCGATTAGCAAATTTAACCAACCTGCTAATACAAAGACGGCGATTAGCGCTAAACGCCCCCTAATCGCACTTTCTAGCACTTTTAAATTTGCTAATCCAGGATGACTAAAGGATTTAATCGGGCGCGTTTACGTTAAGCAACCTCTCTGAATTCGGCCGATGGTGTCTACCTTGCCAATAGAGGTTTGAGTATGGTTCTTGGAAAAGTTTGTTGTCTATTAATAAGTTGTACAAGGTACTGTAACAAATATGAGTGAAAAAAGTTGTTACTGAGTGTACAATGTAATGCAAACTGGTTGTCTACTGAAGAAAAGGTGGGCAGCCATAGTTAATGTATAACATTACAAAAACAACTAATTGGGATGGAGACAATAATAATTAACTCCACAATGCTCGCCATTCAGAAATAAAAGAGTGCTTGTCAAACTATTCTGGTCCTTCTACTTGAAAATTTCCTTGATTTTGCAAGATTTTGTACCATGAAACCTCAATATCTCTTTATCAATTCTTATTTCTTTTGCGAGTATTGACTATATTCAATACTTTAAATAATAGTTGAGTGGGGAAGACCCGGCCAATATGGCCTTGCACCCCTGCTGGAGCAAAGCTCCTCAAAATTCTACTGGAGTTGAGGACCAAGAATGCCAAAACCCTAAAACCAAGAACCTCCCGGGCTTAAAACTAAAATGACCAAGGAAAAGACGTCTCGAGACAGAAACCCCAAAGGAAAATCCAATAAGTGGACTGTGTCCACATGAACAAGGAACCTAACCTAGAACTAAAACCTAATAAATGATCGCAAATGCCTCCATTCAGGCCTATTTATTCAGCTCCCTCAGCAGGACATCTACAGCCAGATATAAAGCGTTGAAGCTCTCAAAGAGGACGCCAAATACACGGCGTGGGGACGGGGGCCACCCTGCTCCACAGCGCATCGACAAACTTCTAATCCTAGAACGGGCCTCCCCCAGGCCCTGTAAACGACAATGCCATAGCATATGGTCAGGATTTTGGAGTCCACCACCACACGGACAAGCTCCCTCTCCTCTACGTATCCCAAAACGTACGAGGTAAGTCAAAAAAGGACCATGGCCTGATATAAGCCGCGCCGTATGACCATGTATAAGTGTGTCCTTGCTAATTTTGACGCTAGGAAAATACCGAAAATACTGCTTATCACAGGATTGATTCCAGCGGGCCTGCCACTTCTCCTCCGCCACTCTGATTGACTATATTCAATACTGTCTTGAGTGGCCCCTTTCTCTTCACTCTAACTGGATATGTTAGAAAAAAATTGTCAGATGATCGGTGGCATATGGTGGTGATGGTATAATGACATTTATTATGTACATGGTAATTGTGAACATCCACCCATGTGACGGCCCGTCCTTCTCTGCCTTTGTCTAGTTTTATGATGGTAGTCCTCGGCAGTTATAATATTCCGTTGAAGAGGTCTGAATGTACCATTCTGCAATGCCACACTGTCAGATGCAATATCAGTGCTACTAAGGAATGAAAAAAATTAGAGCATTTTTGTAGGTTCATTTATTGTATCATTTGTTGACTCCTGCATCTAGTAAGGCTCATAACCTGTGTGTGTGTGTGACCTTTTGTGTCAGTTGGATTGGACATGAGCCGAAAGTGATGTCTTGCAATAATATGCTTGGTGCATTTATGGCTCTCTTTTTTTGTTTGAAAATTTCTGGTTTCTCCATTGACCAAGAGAGGTATGTCAGCAGTAGCTTCAGATATTGTCAAGGTCACCCGACTCAGAAGGATCTACATTGATATAGTGGCCCTACCCTAAGTGGATGCCAGACTGTTTTGGTGTATTTTTTCCAAGTCATATTGTGAATAATTCCAATTGTCATTAGAAGTCTTGAGTTTCTGGCAATATTGTTGGTTGGTAGAAATAGTCTGCATGAAAACATGTGGTCAGAGTGCAATCACCTTTTATATCTCGAATCCGCCTACTCCCAAGTTGTTGACATCTTTCCTACAGAGAATTTACATTTCTTCTGTAGGCAATTTATAATGAAGACATGCTTTACTCTTCCGGGCACATGACCATTGTTGAGTCAACAACATTTCTGTCCGTACATATTTTCATTCATCGGTTGTAAACTTTTGCAGATGTCTTGCTTGACAAGCTGCCTGTCTGATGGACACTTAGTACTTCAGATCCTGTGTCAGAGTTACGGCGACCCGACCATAAAGGCCCCGCGCCAATGTATCTCATCATCCACAATTATTCAAAAGCTAATCAAGAACAAGAATTTACATTTACTGTCCTCACAAAAGGAACTCCAATCAAACGATTAATAGAATTTACGTTAGAGAAATTACATTTATATTTTAAAATGAAGCTGAGCCAAATAAGATCTGAAAAGCTGATAGTTCACAACAGTTTAATTTTAATGTACATTTAATGCAAGTTTTCGGTAAATTTATGCACTTCAGATCCTATGTGTCTGAGGTCTTTAGCTGACATTTGTATCCTGTATATTTTTCACGCATATTAAATTGTTAGCGTCCAATTTCATGTGCATGTTATTCTTTGGAAAATTGAGGAAATGACAATAACTGCTGGAGTAGGTATGCATACCTTGAGAGTTCATGGCCTTCTCATGCTTGAACGATGTAACACCAATCTTGCTATGTTCCCATTTTAACTATGCTGCACTTCTAGCTTCTTGCTTCTTGATATTGGGTTTCATGTCGTTTTCATTGGAGCATGATCCCTCATTTACCTAAGTCCTAAGGTGTCACATATCATATGAATCAAGCATAGTAGATAGTGACCCTTACAATGCCTACAATACCGTGACATGAAATTCCCCAGCAAGTAACTGATTTGGCATCATTTTAATATATTTCTCTGCTCATTGCAATGCATTTTTTTTTAAATTTGTAGAGTTACATTTGCTATATACTGAGTCCTCTGTATGGTGCAGTGTGGTGTCTTGAACTGGAGGTGTATTTGAGAAGCATTCCAAAGCTGATTTTGTAAGCATTTGTAATCACCCTGTGACATGGTCACAACCTTCTGGCTGCCTGCTCACTGAGCTCTTCCTAGGGGATTGGTTCACATCATAGCACATGTACATGTGTTTGATGTAAGATAGAAGTAAATAGCCATCAGCCGTTGCTTTTTTTTGCCACACACTAGTGGCAAATTATTTTGAAATGCTACGTATATAACTTGATCCTTCATTGGCTATTGGAAACTAGCTGTGTAAGCTGAATTTCTCAGTGCTGGTTCATCTTTGGTGGATCACCTGCATTTAATGGCAATCACATTGCATGGGAATAGATTGTAAATATTATTACCTGGTGTATTAATCAGGTGTTATCAACAATGTGCTGTGGAATACTGGTATTACCATAACATGGTCTCTGATCAAACTGATGCACATCATTTCCCTATAATTCTGCATTCCTGCTAGGTGGTTTGGTTCATGAAACTTTCTTCTTTGATGTCCAGGCTTGATGTGACATGTGATTGATTATCTGATGGCGGTGCTAAAACAGCAGGGCTAGGAAGTTCAAATGGTGTGATGCAGCAGTTACAAGACACAATGGGATAGTCAGACATGAGTGGCTGATGTGCTGCATTCCATTGCGCCTGATATTTTCAGTATTGTACGTATATACAGCATATGCATTGTATATTGAGACTTTTCGATTCTGCAAAATGTAATGGGCAATGATGAATTGGGCGCCACCTTTTCTCACAGCTTTGTCTTAATAGTTATCTCCGTTAGTCCGATCTACATATCTTTTAACAGCCAGGAAGCCTTAGTTGCATATTTTGGAAACTGCTTCCCATAAGTGGTCTTGTCAGGGTCGGATCATGGCTTGCTTCTTGGTTTTGTTCTGTTGGTTATAGATTATTATTTTTTTCAGTCTGCCCCGGAACATAATTGGGCTTAATTTTCGTCACAGTACTCAGAAAGAGCTCTCCCGGAATTGGGCATTATTGTGAGGAAATGAGATGACTGATGAAATATGTCAAAGGGGGTTGCTTGCATCCAAGGAAAGAGCTGGAGTTGCCTCAGCTGATGACCCAGAGAGTTGGCAGCCACCAGGACTTTGATCTCCCTTTGAACCTCGTGTTTTGCGTTTACTTCTCTCTTCGTCCAACTTGTGGAGCTCATACTGTAAAAATATGTCGGAATCAAGCTTCTCTCAGAATGATAGCTCGTAGTTAACACTTGTATCTTGAATGGACATTATGACACCCACAGTATATTTTGAACTAATGGACATCCGTTGAGCCTTTCATGAGTTTAGGATATTCGGTGGTTCTTTAGCCTGCTACCACCACATTTTTGCGACATGGTCAACTGAATGTCTTTCTGATATTATGAAGAAACCTAGAGGTGAGCCTGTTTGGCAAAAATACTTGCCCTCTCATGCGGTTATTTAGAATGCCAGCCCACACTTTTACTGACCACTTTGGTCTAGAGCCGAGCTGCAACAAAAGAAAAAGTGTAACCACTTTCAAGTCACCTCAGACATTCCAAGCATACTTTTCATATTGGATCTTTTCAAAAATAGTTTCATGTTAAGAAATGAGGCACTTGCGTCAAAATTAGGATCATATACTGCTGTCATATATCTACCTTTTTAGTAGAAGAGTTTCTGCATTTTGGTCAGCGCTGTTATTGCCTTTTGTCTTCCTCACTGTACTTTTTTCATCTGGAGGCTTTTGAACAAGAAAATCTTCAATGTGAGGCACATGCCTCATTGTAAAAGGCAAACGTGGGTATTTTATGATGTGTATAGAATTTGAGGTGATTCCTTTTCTGCCTGTCAATCGAAAATAACAGTCAGAAGAGTTGTCTTTCGGCTCTATCACGAAGCGTGTTACGTCTATGGCTAGAACCACTCGTCCATTCCGTGAGACGCGTAGCGCCGGTAGCACAAGAAATGTGAGAGTCCCAGTACTTGGTCACCTTTACAACCAAGGCTCCTAGCCATTCGTAATATCTCCTGCCTCTTGGATCTTCATCCTGGCCACCCCTGACACTGTCATGAGGAGGGTTGTGTGGTCGTCCTTCCTGATGAATTCTCTATCCGACCTGACGGCCACCCTCAGTCCACTGTGACCCTTGGCCATTGCCCCCATAAGGGATCAGGGCAATTTGTTGCTTAACCGATGTGGCCACTGCCTTGATGATGATGATGATGATAATACATTTTGCCCATCGTCACATTCAGAGACGAAAAAAATACATAACAATGAATATGATGATAATAAATGCCACAATTTTTACACCACGTTGATATTTCACCAGGCATTATCGAATGGTGTGTACGACTATACCAGTTGGAGCATTCGTGGCACTTGGACGAATGTTGAGTTACCGGGTAGACTGGTACTTCCATCGATTTACTACATTATTGCCCAGCGCCAAATGTGGTAATACATACTTCCATGTTGGTACCGTCAGATGAATCTTTCGGCCTGAAGCTTTGAAATAATTAATACCATGATGTTATTAGTTCATGTTTTTCAGAGGGCTTGCAAATCCATGAAATGATGATTAATGACCCACATTGATTCAGATTATGGCAGTGGGCGATCTATAAAAGAAACTCAGAATAGCTTCACATGGTTCCCGGTATACTTGAACAAAATCCGTGTAGGTGAGGTAAATTCGGTTTGTCATTTTCCGAGCCTGGTGCTAGATGATGTCATCCGCCTGGACATAGGATGTAATGTCCTGCGCGTATCTTCTGATAGCCCGATTTTTATTATCTTGACGTCATGTGCGTTATTTTGAATAAACGGAATGGGAGTAGGGGGCAAAGCACTACCCTAGATACGTAGTACAGTAAGATCGTGTTTTATTACAGAATTGGCACTATTTTCCACAGAGGACCATAGCGAAAATGTCAGTTCCCGCCCACGTTCCGTCTAATTACGAGGTTAGACATTTTTTGTACCATGTTGATCTTCGTCTTTCGTCGCGAAAAATCTTTCATATGGTTAAACTTGTTGCTCTCAAGTTCTCACATTCGGCTAATAGTTTTTCTGAGTCAAAATTTTCTAGAAAGGTGCAGGCCTTAGAAATGATTGCTTCTGTTGATTGTTTTCAGATCAACCTCCTTTAAACTTCTTTTCTTGTCTTTTGCACCTTCTTGAGTGTCTTCTAAATGCCCGTATGGCCGCCAGTAACTGGGTCACCATGGTACTGTTTTAAATTGTCAGACACAATTGAAGGGCCGACGATTTTGAACGCATATTTAGCTTAGTCCTCGTCTAGCTCCTTCCTCGGGATAATGTACTTGACAAGTACATTATTCCTTTTGGTGGTGTAGGAGTCTATATGTCCTTGACCCACGACTGCGCCAGATTCGTGCACCCGGAAGCCATTTTTTCCAGGTACTCACGAATAGCTGGAGTCCTCGGGTCACCCATCTGGGCTTGGACAAACCGCTCGACTTCTAAAGTGGAGCTCTCCCACTATCAATTTTGCCTTGGGGTCCGAGTCCTTTTTGGCCTTTTGGCATGTCCACCACTTCAGCATACTCCGGTTCGTCTCCCAATACAACCCTAGGAGCGGAGACTTTTCAATGGTCTGGCTGCTTACTGTGCTTTCTTCATCACATAGAGGGGTAGGGTCAGGCTTTCTATTGCTTACAGCCGTGTCAGTCATGACGTTGTGGAATAAGTGACAGGTAAAATAAGTTAATGTTCATCAATAAATTAACTACCTTTCAGTTAATACGGATCTTTACGTTCAGTTAGGTTCAATCTGGTGGAAGTACAAGAATTGTGATGTCCTGAGTAGCGTTACTTTTAATGCAAGGTTGCTTGTTGAGAGGTTGCTTTCATTCCAGAACATGATTCTGTGATGCATGAGTCTTGGATTCAATGTATTACCCACAGTAGCATTTTTTATACTGTAATGTCGACATGTAATATACTAGGCTATGTAGGTGCTGCTGCTGCTGCAATATAAGGATTATTATCGTCCAAGCTATATTCATATGAAGTAATAAATATGTAAATAATACATATCATACAGAGGCATTGAATTTATTTCAGACGTATTTTTCAAAATATACTTTGTATTACGTAAGTTATAATTTCGCAGGGTTTCATTTGAATAATAAGTACCGTGTGACACCTGAACATAAAACTTTGCAAGAGTGGTGTAAAACACCCTTAAATTCGTGTGAGTAAATGTTCGTTTACTGACACAATAGACATCACGTGTTCCTCAACATGTTTTTATACTTTGGGACAGTTTCCTGCGTCATGTGCAGTAGGGTCTTCATCTGAGAATTTTGGCCATTCACGAACATACATGATTTTCTTGCATCGCGGACATGTTATATTACGACATTTCCCTATTACAGACTAATAAAATTATCACCCCCTTGTATGCAATGCTATACGCCCAAAATCATGCCACTGCACTGGACAAAAATCCAGTCGAATGCTGAAACTTGGTGTTGCTAATAGTTGCATTAAACAAGCTGGATATTCCAGGCATTGACTGAATGTTATTGTTCGTATACTGCTGGGGGATAACACCATGTACTTTATTGCTGTGTTGAGTATGTTACAAGACTGTGGTCTCTGCTGTTATTGCTTTCAGAACCACCAAGCAAGTACGGCCTGTTTAATAGACAACCGGAGGCGCAGGCTATTGCTCTCCAGCCCTGCGGCAAAGAGACACCCTGGATGATGCAGATCTATAGGCAGCTCCAAGTGCACTACAGGGGTAAACATCATGAGAGGATTTTTCTGTGCCGATATTTATACACCTCATTTTACTAATTTTTGACAAGGTATTGGATCTAAACGACATGGTGTGCTTAGCACGCCGTAGGTTCATCACCTGGTAGCTTTGCAACTAGTTTGCGGGATAACGACTTGCCTCTTTTTTACACTTAAAAAGGACAGGCCGCATTTTCTTAACAAGCTTGTCCTTGACGGCAATAAAACGTGCATCTGTGACATCCCAGTAAATTATGGCGCCTGAAAATATTACAGTTTTGCGGTTAGATATCTTTCGTCATGGAGATCTGCGTTTGTTTTAACAGTTCCTTGGATGTCCCATGATAGTGTTAGAAAACACATGCTATTTTGAAGCACAATAACCGGATTGCGTATTTCCGTTCTCTACTCCATTTTGGCCTCGATTAATGTCCAACACTGTACTATAACGTGTGTCTTGCCTCTTGCACAGGTTTCTTAGCTCATCCTAATAATTTTTCTATTATTCATATGCCCAATTGTGGCTATTAAATCAGATGGCGAGCGATACCGCTGATATAGGCCCTAATGTCTGCTCACTTATTGACTAGTCAACACCTCCAGTGTACTGTTCTGTGTGCATGAACCTGCCATGAAAATAAATATCCTTCTAGACCTGAGTGTTAAATTGAAACATTTACAATATATTTTTATTACAGTTATTTTATTTCATTTCAAATATTTGTTTAGCCAATAAACTTAAATTTATCCCTAAACCTAACCTAACCTAATTTTGTTTCCCCTTCGAAACATTGCACTAAACTCCCAAATCAGCCCGCTGCTACCCCCATCCCTGCGATACTGTACTCACTATTTTTGTAGCAAAGCCTGGCAGGGCCACAAAACGGAGAGTACTGATGCGGTCACTCCAACGCCTCACAGACAACTCCAACACAATAGGCAGTGGAATATATGCTTTGAGTAATCAACAATAATAAGATGCCTTTTCGGAAACACTATACTTATTGAAAGATTATCCATATTACGCAGCTATCCCTCGGCCATGAATGCTCCTCAGTGAATGTAAATTAAACACCTGATGTAGTGTACATAATCCACGATGCAAATGCTCATCAAACAGCTGCTGGTACTATTTCCTACCTGATAAATATTGACTGGATGACTTTGTGGGTGTAAAAAGGAAGGAAAGGGGACATAACCTGGTGGCGAGGTCTGCAACAGCGAGTGAGAAATAGTCTGCAATAGAACGAACTCAAGTCATGTGTACGTTTGAAATTGGCCTGTTAATAGTGGTACTGTACTTACCCAAGCTTTGCTAATACATCTTCCATTGGCGGACTCCAGGGACATGAAAGAGACTGGCAATGGCGCACTCGTGTTGTGTAGTAATTATTACATAACTGAGCACGTAACGATCTGTATCATTGTAGGTATACCCAAAGAGTTTGCTATAATATACAGTATAATATATCTAGAGAGAGAACTCTGGGTGAAATGTGAGGCAGGCAACAATATTACCTGAGTAAGATGACTATTGGACTAATTGTTGTCCCAGTGTTATCATTGTTGGCTGTTGTCGCAGTTGCTAGACAACTGTTAGAACAACAATATTTACCTGAGTAAAGTTGGCGGCTGCCTCACCCTGGCTAATGGGGAAGGATAGAGAGTACTTCCTCTAGGTATATTATATATTATAGTAGAACTATAGTTGGGTATACCAAGTTTTCTAACTCGGCGTTTGACGGCATATCGCGCAGGAAGATGCCTCCTCGGCTAACTAGCTATTAGTAATAATACTTAATAATAAACATTCTGCTCTATAGTTACGTGTTTCAATTCCAGTATGTTACAGTTCATCAGAGCATATACATGATATTACACTACATTTCGCGATCTATGCATTTGTTTTGTATTGTTGACATTTCCAACGCCACCGGTTACACCCACTCCACCATAAATAGTGCTGAGACCAACAAATGATTATTCTTTCAAGTTCTCCACTAGACATTCCTTGATGATGGAAAAGCCTCTTTCAACGTCTGCATTTCCATGGATATGTAGAATTGCATTTGCTATACCGGGTCCTCTGGATGGTACGCTGTGATGTTTTTGATGGTTTTGTTTACATGAAACTGTTCTTCTTTGATGTCAAGGCACAGTGTTTGCAGCTTGCTCATGACCAGCATGATAAGAACATGTGATTGTCTGAGGGTGGTGCTAGAACAGTAGGGCTTTGAAGTGCAAATGGTGTGATGCAGTTATCAGACATAATGGGGCAGCCTGGATTGAGTTGCTGATGCATCGCATCACTCCTGGTATTTAAAGTATTGCGACACTGACCTGTAGGCTATATTTAGGCTTTCAATTATGGCTAAAAGGTAATGCGTAATAATGAGTTGGGCACCACCACAGCTTTGTCTTCAGCCATCTTCGATAGTCATATCTATACTTTATATCCAGGCCAGGAAGCCTTAGTTGCATATTTTGGAAACTGCTCTCCATAAGTAAAATCTTTTAGGTGTTCTGTGTTTTAGCCTGCTTCTCACTATGAACTTGCCCAATCATCGCTCTGTACGAGTATAAGATATATTGGTAACGGCGTAAATGGAGCAAACATGTCCTCACAAGTCGAAGAAGAGATGCTAACCAGTTTCGTGAATTCTGAGGCTCCAGATGTATTGTGAAGATACGAATTCTCTACTAGATGTTTTCTCTTCCTCTGTCCCCACTAGTTTCTTAGGGTAGATGAGAGACAAGAGAGCGACAGCGGTTCATGTTTTATTAATTTCTCAATCAACACATTTGCATAAGCCAGATGAACTATCATTGCATTCAACAACTTGGACTGCACATCTTATTTGCAACCAATATTGAATCCACACCCTGGTACACCCGTCACTGCTGAACCGTCATACTTCGTTCTCGAATTGTGAATCGATAGCAATTCGGAATTGAAGGAATTGCATGGCAGGTTGGCAAGGAATCCCTTTATGCTGAGTGTAGTAGTTCTAGTACTTCCGTTATCAGTGTGCATCACCTGGGTCGCGATTGAAGGTGGGACGGGGATTGGTGTGATTGGTATTTACAGAGATTGTGCAATGATTTTTAATTAATAACCTCTAATGAGTGTCAGGCCTTGATGAAGTCATGAGTCACAGACATATCCCTCTCAAGCAAACCTTATCTGCTGTTTGGCTCCCGAATATTAACATCGAATAATAGAGAATAGGAGTGTTTCGTCCAGTTTCAAGTTCAAATATATTCCTCCAGTAGCTTCACCTCAAGTCGTCGTGATTCTTAGGGCTTCAGAGGGACAAAGTAGTCACCTGTATATTCTTTACATTGGAGAGGCTTTCCTATACATAAGCAGCAATGGCACAGCGAGTCCTCGAATGTCGCTGTTATACACAAACTGACCCGTTGAAGTGACGCATGGATAGCTATCCTTCATTATGTGTCGTTAAAAGTACTCAGGTCAACACAATTGTACATGGTAAAGAAAACCTGTATGAACACATGTGAATGAATAAGGGGTAGTCATATTGTACGTGTGAAGGATTTAGCCTAGTAAAATTGCATTTTTGTACTGAGAATGACGTAAATCCTGTTGGGTGTAACTAACAAGAGGCCACAATTACCCTTCAGCCCCTTGCGGGTGAACGGCTTTCGGGATAATTCCAGACTTGAAGCTCAGGCAGACATAAGGTGCGCCAGTCTCAAGTTTCGTAAGGTTGACATGAGTATTGCACATTGTCAGACATTGTCGCTTGAGAAAATTCTCAATGGGTAATATATACATTGTGTGCTGTTGTTTACTACAGTAGTGAGTATTATTATTATTATGTATTAAAGTTCGCTCAGGAATATTAAGTAGAGACATTTCGATGTCCACATTATATGTCATGGAAGCGTACATGCCATTCGTGAGAGAAATTGAAATTTTCAAACATGTGATCAATGTTCCATGCGAAGGTTGTTTAATGGACATCAAAAATGTTGCTGTTTGTACTTTTTGTAGCATTCAAGGACAAGAGAGTAATGGCGCCCTTATCTGATGGGCCAGTGTCTCATGGATCGTATGCCACTAGTTATAATTACAAGTTTTTAATGAATGGATTTATATACTGTCAAGGAAAAGGTTGCTTCCAAACGCATATCATAATTTTTTGGTGTAGTATTGATACCGTATGGGAATTCAGTGGGCATTACAGTGCCAAATTAGACGATATATTGCCATTATTGTCATGAATATGATTATTTTTACCGAAATAATTTTTGGTCATTTCATGGAGTACGGGAGAAGCCAGTACAGGAACTATTGATTACTCTTTGCTTGTGTAAATTTGGATTAGTAGTAGATGATCAGTGACAACGTTAATTACAACCCAAAAGTCCACGTTTTGTTTTCTCGTGTGGATCAATTGCTTTTTTTTTTAACTAGTCGAGATTCGACAATACAAAATGTGATTATTTGGACGCTACAAAGGTCATTGTTTTTCAGAAACGGAGTGATTCACTACTGTGATTGTTGCTGCTTTTTTTCAATAATTATATTGACTTTTGGATTAAGAATTGCTGGGTTCTCTCATTTTTCCGTTACATAAATAGGCGTGGGTTCACTAAGTTTTGTGGAATAAGTGACAGGTAAAATGAGTTGATGTTCATCAATAAATTAACTACCTTTCAGTTAATACTGATCTTTACACTAAGTTCGGTTCAGTCTGGTAGAAAACAAGTATTGTGATGGGCTGAATAACATTACTTTTAATGCAAGGTTGTTTGCTGAGAGGTCGATTTCAGTGCAGAACATGATTCTGTGATACATGAGTCTTGGATTCAATGTAACATGGCATCATCTGTAATGTGACGTCGACACATGAGTGAGACATTTCCTTGATTGCGGCTGAAATATAAGGACTACTATCCAAGCTATATTCAGATGACGTAATAATACGTACATCATACAGGGGCATTGAATGTGAGATATGTAGTTTTAAAAATACACGTTGTATTACGTATAATTTCGCAGGGTTTCATTGGAATAATAAGTACCGTGTTACACCTGAATAGAAAACTTTGCAAGAGTGGTGTAAATGAATTTGTGTGAGTTGGTACTTGTTTATTGGCACAAAATATACCAAGAGTTCCTCAACATATGTTTGCATACTTTGTGACAGTTTTCAGTGTCCTCTGACGCGGTAGATCGCCTCTTGCACACCTGTATATTATAACTCTAGCATTTTGGCAGACTCATCCAGAGCAGATCTTACATGGTTCGACTTTTGCGTGCCACTAATACTGCCAACATATCATGTGTACATCTATTTCCCTATTATGTACATATTAATAAAATTATCACGCGGGTTGTAGGCAATGTTACGTACGTAATGAGTGTCTCAAACATGAAGCTGACATCACGATGTATTATGCTGCCTGATAATTTGGTAATGTATTGGACAGCCATTTAAAATGTTAACTTAATGCTTTCAAGGAACGTTACCCTTAATTCGTATTCATTTGAAGAAAGTGTGCTTTATCACGATTTTTGGACGCATGATTTGCTAACTGATTGCGGCTTTGATTTCGACGATTTCTACTGATACTTACACGTCGCTTTCCAAGATCAGCTGTGCGGTACTTGTGCTTGAGTTGGCCATGTTCAGAGCACGTGAACAGGTCATCATCAACTCTCTTCACCACTGCTAGGATGTTGTTGGGGAACCCACGAGCCCTGTCGACATTAGGAATTGATAGAATCAACACACTTCCCAACGAACCGTGGGAACCGTGGGCATTATACAGTATAAAATGTCTGGGCTTTGGTCTGGGCCATGTGTGAATGCCTTCCCATTATACACACTGCCCAAAAAATTGGGCATTCTATACAGTGCCCCGGTCATTTTACAAAATGCACGGGTTGGACACATTGACCGTAACATAATGCATCAAGAAAATATAGAAATGGCGCTTGTCAGATGGTCATCACCACGAGGATCATGTGACTCTTTATAATTACATTAATGGTACGGACGATTATTATTTTTCGACGGATATTCATCGCCTTACATTATTTTGAACAAATTAATGTATTTTTTGACTTGTCAGGAACAGGTGCAATTCCTTCCAAACACCTGGATGTGGGTCTTTTAGCCATGGTATCTTCAGTCTTTCCGGAAAGTGACATCTTGTAGTCGTCAGGGGCTATATATCCTTCTTCTTCGCTTTACTTAATACTGGATCAGTAAATACGCCAAAACGTAACACGGTCTTCGTGAAGGTGGACTCCGTTGCCTTCTGTTTTTGATCTTGGAACGAAACCTTTGTGGGCTTTCTCCTCTGCTGGCCAGGCGCCTTCGCCTGGGATGGAGGGAGGACAGTGTCCGTCTGGACCCCTATGGACCGGGTCTGCTTGGCTACAGGAACGTAAGAGGGCTTGGCCGAAGCGGCCTTTGCCAACTGACGTGCCTCGAGACACTGCGTGTCGCGCGAATGTTCTCGACTTCATCCTGCTTCTTCCTCAGGGTTATGCGGAGAACCGCAGTCACCCATTGGGGTTCCAGCTCGGCAAGGATGCTCTCCTTCGAGTCGTGCAGAAGCCCCATCTTGCGGATGTAACCGCTGGACGTGTTTAACGTGCGATGCGGGCTGACTTTGACTGCCAGCCCGAAAAAGTGTTGTGCAACATCATGATCTTTTTGGAATCTTCGTCCCGGCAGGTCTCCACAAAGAGGTCGCCAGAACGGAGCTCCCTGATGGTTTTCGGAGTCACATTAAGGACTTTAAATTCCTTGTTCACAAGGATTGGGGATTTCTCCCCAAAATATGCAATGGATGTAGAGTGGATGATCAGATAGCGCGGGATCCGACGCTGCCTGATCGGTTGGTCTATTGTTACAGCACTTTCGGTCTTCCTCCTCTTGTTGGAGGAGGCGATCTGAGACGAAGTCTCTTGCATAGGGGTACCCATAAAAAGAGTCGGTACTGTTCACTCCCCGCTCCACGCCCACTTAGGAGCCCAACAAGGGGACGCCCTTTCGGGGTCGCCGCCCGCTTGACCTCTAAGACGCTTATAAATTACTTTGCATCAATGTACTGCTCTTGCGAGAGCGTAATTTTCTACCAGATTTCTCAAAGTCGTTGGTGTCAGGTGTCCATGAAGAATTTTTCACACAGATGCCAGACCTAAACCTCAGGTACTGTACACACTATTGCGTCAGTTAATAGTTTTGTAATTGTGACATGCGCATTGTCATATGACAATATATTGTACTGTCGTATGACAATATATTGAACTTCATTATTTTGAGCAAATAAATGCCGCTATTGACTATCAGGAAGTGGTGCATACTACGTGTTATAAGATTATAACTAATTGAGCTCCGGCATGGTGCGTTGTTGGTGACGGTAGGTGTGTTACGTTCTAGGCGTCCTATCTTCCTAATTCGGCCTCCGCTGGGCATTCTGGTGGGATTGGACATTTTTACACAATGCTGCTGTGTACCGAGGCAGTGTTACACTAATTTGTAAATCTTGCACAACGATACTTGATTGCTTTATTATTTATCCATTATGTACTCCAAGATTATTTCTTGCTTGAGTTTTAATGTGATTTGGATGAATTCTTAAGGTACTGTACTTTTCCTGAGCTGCAATTGGTATAAGCTAAGGGTGAGGGAGTAAGGGGACATAAATCATACGATATTATTAGGGTGATCGTTTTTAATGAATTACAATAGTTCCTTTACATGTGGACAAGCACTTTACAGGAGGTAAAGTAGATATTTCCATGGTAACCCTCATGGGTATGAAATGGCATGATAAAATATGGGACCCCGTTGTTACATCAAAGGTCCTCCTTCAACTTCGATTTATCGACGTTGGCCCTCCACAAGACGGATAGAGCCTGTTGTGTTCTTCGGGGATCGTCACTTACACAACGGGTCCATTAGCCACGTCTAATATGCTCAGTTGCAGGTAAAAACCCAGCAAGTAGTTTGTATTAAATAGAGTAACACTCCATTCCGTTCAGGAAATAAAACGCAATGTCATCAAGGTTCATTCATCTTCTCGCAGATATGGTCACACATCCCGCAAGCAGTGACAAATGGAGTAGCCCATCTGGGTTTCCTCAAAGAAAAGTTTTAACTACCAAGCCTAGTGCACTCACCTGAAGGCCACACGCCCATGGACTTGCTGCACTGAATGTCGCAATCGTCCAGGTCTAGCAATTCCAAGTTTGGAATCAGGGTTGCGACAGCCACCATGATCTTATCTACCCAAGCAGACGACATGTCGTCTGCTTGGGTAGATAAGATCATGGTGGCTGTCAGATGGAACAAACTGTCGCGACAGTTTGTTCCATCTGACCAGTCGTACCCGTTTCAGTTTATTCATGGGCGCGATCACCTGCTTGGCCCTCTGTGCAGATACAAACTGCCCGTCTAATTTCACTTCCTTCCAGAGCGATACATGCATGACCATCTCTCTCCAATTATGGCATACAAGGGCTGCACTTTTCAACAGATCGGTTTGTGGCAAATAGGCAAACACTAGAAGGAGTACCTCATTAGGGGATCCGAGGTACCTGACCAACCGCATCAGCCTGAAACAAGCCAATGTTAACTAATCGGTATTACAAATTTCCACATGAGAAATTCACAATTTCGGATGTTTTCCTTTTAGTTTTTCAAGCAATGGTAATAGAAGCTCTAAGTGTAAGAGTTTTAAAAGGATCATGTGGAATGAATACAATATATCCACCTTATTACGGTGTCTCATGGTGTAAGGACAGTAGCTGCCTAAATATGCGAATGTACACTCATATAAGTATGCACTAACTCGTTATGAACTAGGCAACAACGACATCTTTGAACAATCTTTCAGTCAATCGACAATTTGAGTAACTTAATTTTATTTCATTGTGTTAAAAAAATGATAAAAAGGTCAAACGATCTATGTGACGCCAGGGTTGCAGAATCATCGAAGGCTCTATTAATAGATAGGAGTCTGAGTAAATAAACACTGAGTTTTATGTCCCAATTTGTGGCTTTCCGCCGTGCCATTTGCGTTGTCCGCTCCGTTCCTGTTGTGGTTTTATTTTGGGTGATGATGATGTAACTTTTCTATTGCCAGTTCATCAATTTCGGATTTCTTTCTACTTGAGGGTTCCAACAAGGGTAAGTGCTTCGTGTGTTGCAGGAGCCAATCTAAAGGGAAAGTTTGCATGACCAATTTTCACGTTAGAGTGTTAATATTTATTCATGTTTGTAAGTTCAGTGTCCAATGTTACATATGTCTTGATAGTACAATATCCAATGATTGTTCGAGACGCCATCCTGAAGTTCTTGCATGGGGAGACAGCAAGCTCACCATCCTTGTGTTTCGTCCAGCTGCAGCTTCTTTACGCATTGCTGTGTTCTTTTCGTCAATTCAGGTATTATTTGAAATGATTAAGTCTTCCGTGACTGTCACCTTCCTCGGTGGTTCGCATGACTTGAATCTGCTTAGGAAAAAAAAAGCAAACATGAGCTGTAGTTTATAATAGTATAATATGAAAGCTTTTATTCACTTCATGAGGTAGTAGTAAATTGAAATATATTGTATAGCACTCCAGTCTGTAGATAATAAGTTATGTAGTACATAGTACGTGCTGTGGCTTGAGTTGTCCCAGGAAGGTTAGTCTCCTTTCGCAATTCAGAGATGTTTTGGTCCTTCCTCTCGCCATCTCTTGCACACTTCTGGTAAGTTATGGTGGCCAATGTTTACATGAGTTTGCAAAATGTGGGCTAGGACCCATTGCATTCTGTCTTAATTGGCCGTTTCAAAAACGTGCAGCTTCTGCATCGGACGTACCTTTCATAAGGTAAACCTTCCTTTTTTTATCGGCAGCAATCTGCTTCTCCTCCTCAGTGATCTGCATGCGCAGCACCTCCTTTCTTGCGTCATGTTCCTCTCTTGCCATTTCAAGGACTTCCTTCTCACGTGTCCGCCTACAGAAAGGGAGACAATTTACAGTAGGGGACCAAGTAGATTACGTAAGACTGCTCAATCCCTGGTCAATACATAACACTAGGGAGATCTACTAACCACTAAGCTAGCAGATGCAAGCTGTTCTCGAACTTTTGTTGTAGAGATAGAGGGTTGCTCCGATTTCAAAGGTAAAAAAAGCGTCAGTGGATATAATGAATGGTTTACTGTAATCTGGGCATCTCATAAGAGGATACTTGAGAAGTTAATCAAGTAGAGTTTTCAAAGCCGATTATTGTTCAGGACCCTATGGAAGAGGGTGTAGCATGTTGGTCTGCTTTCTAGTGAGCATTGTTAGAGGTATGGCTATGTCGGCGAACCCTTTTTACAAATCTACGATAGAAACACGCTAACCTCAAGAAAGGTCCGACTTCTTTTACATTGGTTGGTCGAGGGTATGTTTCGATTGCTTCCACTTTTTTTGGCGGAGTGGGGAGGGGGGGTGTTCTGGTTTACCGTCATATGAAACCACGTTACCTAAAATAATGCACTTTTTTTTTGAAAATGATAATGGCGAATTTTAGCAAATAATCTAGCTCTGATGATGAATTCATGATAAGCGTAAACTGGAATTACCCTAGAAGGCAAATGCAGTTATGATGTTTGCTCAACTCATCCTCTCATCCCGCTAGGGCCAAGTCAAGTACACATCATCTTAACCACAACTTGACCTTGTCTGGTCCTTAGTGTAACAGCACATAAATGAGCTTGTTATTCAACAACACGTGTTAATTTTAAATAGCTTTTGACCCATTGCTGTTGGTTATTTATCAATGCTTCATCTGTTCCCTACTGATGAGTGATGACTTACCAGGGAATAATCCAGTACATTTTCCAATTGATGCCTGCAAGTCCGTGATCACCCACAGGATTCAACTTTAGCCGTACTGCAACATGCACCTATTTTGACACTTATTAGAACTTGCCAGTAAGTGCCCATCAACTGAAATCAATAAAATTGCTGAAAGTACTTTGTTGGGTTTCGAGTGGATTGACTATCTGGATTACTATTAATATTAATATATATTAATATATTTTAAAAGTTAATAAGATAAGTAAAAAAGTGATTGTCATTGAAATGCAATTGTAATAATTATTGACTGTGCCCTGCACATATTACTGCTAGTAATTGAACTAGTCTCAGGAAAATAGGCACCTAGTGGGACAGGATAAGCCCGAGTGATTATAGGAAGTCACTTGTATATCTGGTTTTATTTGCTGCTGTGGTAACAGGGAATAAGAAGAAGGGGAAGGATGAAAGGGATAGGAAGAGGGAGAGGCCACCCAAGGATATTCTCCCTGGGGTGAGGCCCCGACCAGTTCCCGGGTGGTTTGTCCCCGGAAAAAGGCCCCGAGAGGAACTGGACGGGAGCTTAAATAGACGTCCAGCCGCAATGCATGGTGGTTATAGTGCAGGTCACTCCACAAAAGGGAAGGTGGCAATTATCGGCTGGAGGGCATACAAGCGGAAAAAAGGAAATATGGCGTAACAAGGTAACGCAAGTCTGATGGGAATTGGTTTGACCGGGTCGAGGTCACACACTACGGACAAATGCTGTCACACTAGCAAGTTGCGAAAAGAAGGAAGAACAGGTGGACTAATTAACTGGGTAAATCTGACAACAGGGCTAGTAATTTCAATATATTTGATAATAAGGGCATACAAGGGAGGTAAGTAGTGGGGGAAGGAGGACCGGGTCGTCCGACTCGCCACCCTCGTCCAAGTGTGCAAGGGGCGAGCGAAAGGAATCATCCGAGTCCTCCTTTATACTGTAATACACACCGGAGGTAGTCGCAAGCCGGTCCGAAGTAGTCCATCTAAGATGAAGCACCTTGGATTCGATATGACTACTTTTTCCTCTCCGTCCTGTTAGAAGGCTGTCGTTGAATGTTTTTGAATACAGGATGGCAGAAATAGTACATTCAGTAGTCATATATAGCTCTTGGTTTCACCACGTATAATGGACCAAGTAGAAAAAAACATGCAAATATTTGAATTGGTCCTCCCCTGATGCACTTTCAATTAATTCTGCAGTATTTCACTGCTCTTGCGAGAGAATAATTTTCTAGCAGGTTTTTGAAAATCTTGCAGGTGTCAGGTGGAAAGGAAGGCTTCCCAGACCTTAAGCTCAGCCAGTCTCAAGCTGCAACAGTCTTTAAGTTTTGTATTAGTGACATGGGTAATGCACATTGTCGTGTGTCAAAATATTGAACTTACTTGGCACATTATTATGAACAAATGAATGGATATTTTGACTATCGGGGAAAATGCTTAGTTGCTCTCCCTGTGAATTAGCCTGTGAATCTAGCAGCTTCCAGTATATTGTATTATTATAATTATTTTAATGAATAAATGAATATTGTTCCTATGCATGTGGACGATAATTTGCCAAGATCTGAAGTGTATATTTCCATGGTGACTCCGTTAGGTCTAAAGTGAGTGTAAATGGGTATGAAATAGGTCAAATAGGTATGAAATAGGTGCACTGTGCCATTGCATTGGGTTATGCCATGGGTTACCAATCTTACCATCCCCTCCCTCTCTAGCTCCCCTGTACCTGGACAAACTTTCCCTTTATATGTGGAAGATGAATGGAGACAGGAGGTTGTATGATGTATTTTTTTTAGTTCCGAAGTTTCAATATACAGTGTCAAGTAACCAAACGTCTTTCTACGAAAGTCTGTGCGAAGGGTTGCTTCAAGACCAGGATAAAGTGGCCAAATGTATTTGAACCCTATGGTACATATTAATAAAATTATCACGCGGGTTGTATGCAGTGTTGCACGTAATGAGTGTCTCAAACATGAAGCTGATGTATTATGTTGCTTGATAATTTGGTAATGTATTGGACAACCATTTAAAATGTTAACTTAATGCTTTCAAGGAACGTTATCCTTAATTCGTATTCATTTGAAGAAAGTGTGCTTTATCACGAATTTTGGACGCATGATTTGCTAACTGATTGCGGCTTTGATTTCGACGATTTCTATTGATACTTACACGTCGCTTTCCAAGATCTGCGCTGCATTTTTTTCCAACAAGTTACAGCCCACCGGAGCACTTATACATGATACTGTATAACAATACATATTGTCTGTCAAGTCGCGATCTGTGGATTGTGTGCACACTGGTTTTGTTTTTACGTGGTGTGCACGCAAGGAACTCAAATCCAAAGAGCACGATTCAAGAGAATTTACGTTAGAGAAATTACTTTTTATATTTTAAAATGAAACGAACTGACAAATATGAGCCAAATATGTTCTGAAAAAGAGTCAAATGTACATTTAATGCAAATCCCGGCTGACCGGTAGCTCTGCACGAAACCAGACCTCGTCTTTGGGAAATATCTCCCCCAGTCGCAGGTGGATGTATCTGAGGAGAAGGTTCGAGACCATTGACACCTCGTCTATAATGAGCCGCTTCAGATCCCTGAAGTAGGACCGCATCACCTGCACCGCGTCTTCCGAAAGTGGCCTGTAGGCTGCTGTGGATCCGTGCTCTACGGGAAGCTGGAGGAGTTTATGGATGGTCACCCCGCCCACGTTAAATGCGGCCAGTCCGGTAGGGGCTGTCACGGCCACAACGATGTTCTCCGACGGGAACATGTCCATTATCATGACCTTGACCGGGTGGATGAGGAAGCTCTTCCCCGTTCCTCCACAGCCGCTAACAAACATCCGGAGCGGATCTGCTGACGCCAGCTTTATGCGGACAAACACTCGAGACTGGTCGGCGTTGAGGCGCAACACCATATCCTCGAGATTGCTCGTCACGGGGTCAGGTCTCATGGCTGCTACCAAGTCCTCCATGGCTTGGACAGCTGCCGTCTCCACCTCGGCCCCCTGAGCAAACCCTTCTCCAGACTGAGCATCTGGTCCTGCCTCGTTGTTCTGCGTGGTCGCCTCCAAGTTCTCCATCAGCTCCTCCTCTGCCTCCCTGATGGCTGTCAGCTTCTCATGATAGACATGTAGAGCCTGCATCTTCGGTAGGAGTGCCGAAAATGCTGACTGGTAGGTGGAGTGGTCCTGAAGAAACTCACTCTCCACGCGCCACGGGTAGAACAGGAAGAGTATGGCGAAGTAATACTGCTCCCTCTCGGTGTCCTTTGAAGGGTTGAACAAGCGGTGGTTGATCAGGTGAAGCTTGCTGCGCAGCCGCACAAACCCCTTTCCCTTCATAAGTACCACGAGTCCCTCCGTGTTCTTTGCCGACTTGACATAGTCGTGAAGTCGCATGAAATCAAAGAGGCAGAGGTTTTCCATAGACAGCGGGCGATTAGGATAGTAATCATCTACCCAGCTGTTTTCATAGATGCCTCGTGACTCCGGAATCTTCTCCCGAATGGTCTCGATGGCAGCCAATGTCTTTAAGCCCCGCGTTCGCACGTGGGACATGTGCACGTTGACGTGTTTCACGGAGGCCGTCTTGCCGTATAGGTGGACGCCGATGAGCCGCCTCGCTGCTTCATAGGCTCCGTACTCGCGGTTTGTCAAGACGCGCATGGCAAATTTCCAGAGGCGCTTGCAAAGGGTCTCGGAGTTGGCAATGTCGTCCCAAACATCTGACAGGACGGTCTTCTCTCCCTTGGTTATATACTTAGTCACGCAGTGACAAAGGGAGTTCTGGCTGTCGGCGATATGCTGCAAATCCATGTTTGCCTCCCACAGCAGCAGAACAGTCGGATTATAATCGTTGATGCGCTCCTCTCCACGACCCCTGACCCATTGCTGTTGGTTATTTATCAATGCTTCATCTGTTCCCTACTGATGAGTGATGACTTACAAGGGAATAATCCAGTACATTTTCCAATTGATGCTTGCAATGTCCGTGATCACCCACAATATTCAACTTTAGCCGTACTGCAACATGCACCCATTTTGACACTTATTAGAGCTTGCCAGTATGTTGCCCATCAACTGAAATCACTGAAATCGATAAAATTGCTGAAAGTACTTTGTTGGGTTTAGAGTGGATTGACTATCTGTATTAATATTAATATATATTAATGTATTTTAAAAGTTAATAAGTAAAAAGGTGATTGTCATTGAAATGCAATTGGAAATATTGACTGTGCCCTGCACATATTACTGCTAGTAACTGGACTTGTTTCAGGAAAATAGACACCTAGCAAGTTGCGAAAAGAAGGAAGAACAGGTGGACTAATTAACTGGGTAAATCTGACAACAGGGCTAGTAATTTCAATATATTTGGTGATAAGGTCATACAAGGGAGGTAGTAGTGGGGGAAGGAGGACCTGGTCGTCCGACTCGCCACTCTCGTCCAAGTGTTCAAGGGGCGAGCGAAAGGTATCATCCGAGTCCTCCTTTATACTGTAATACACACCGGAGGTAGTCGCAAGGCGGTCTGAAGTAGTCCATCTAAGATGAAGCACCTTGGATTCGATATGACTACTTTTTCCTCTCCGTCCTGTTAGAAGGCTGTCGTTGAATGTTTTTGAATACAGGATGGCAGAAATAGTACATTCAGTCGTCATAGCTCTTGGTTTCACCACACTTTCAATTAATTCTGCAGTATTCCACTGCTCTTTGCGAGATAATAATTTTCTAGCAGGTTTTTGAAAATCTTGCAGGTGTCCGGTGGAAAGGAAGGCTTCCCAGACCTTAAGCTCTGGCAGTTTCAAGCTGCAACAGTCTTAAGTTTTGTATTAGTGACATGGGTAATGCACATTGTCGTGTGGCAAAATATTGAACTTACTTGGCACATTATTATGAACAAATTAATGGATATTTTGACTATCGGGGAAAATGCTTAGTTGCTCTCCCTGTGAATTGGCCTGTGAATCTAGCAGCTTCCAGTATATTGTATTATTATAATAATTTTAATGAATAAATGAATATTGTTCCTATGCATGTGGACGATAATTTGCCAAGATCTGAAGTGTATATTTCCATGGTAACTCCGTTAGGTCTAAAGTGAGTGTAAATGGGTATGAAATAGATGCACTGTGCCATTGCATTGGGTTATACCATGGGTTACCAATCTTACCATCCCCTCCCTCTCTAGCTCCCCTGTACCTGGACAAACTTTCCCTTTATATGTGGAAGATGAATGGAGACAGGAGGTTGTATGATGTATTTTTTTAGTTCCGAAGTTTCAATCAAAGAGATTCAATATACAGTGTGAAGTAACTAAACGTCTTTCTACGAGCTGGGATAGTTTGATCAAATATTTTTCTAACTACGTCTGTTTGAGTAATAAATCTCCTCCACCGTGGAACTCTATGCCGGCGGGCTATTGGCAGGGTACTCAAGACGGAAATGTCATTTTCGAGTTGGGTGGGCAGAGAAGAAATCTCTTCCAGGACAGTTATTTCTTGTGACTGCTTCATTTTAGTGGAAACTGTTTACTGGTAACATAATGTATGATAACGAAGTGAATCGTAGTTTTCTTCCATATCTGCGTGTGTATTCAGTTTCACAAAATTCCACATGTGAAATTCATTCGCCTTGCTCCGATTAAGGGAACACTAAATATCACCAAAAACACTTCATTAAATTCATGCTGTTGCATAGATTTTATAAAAATGATTGTTTTAATAAGTTGTGCCGATTCAAAACAATCTACCACACGTGCGGGGCATTTCCACTTACAATATCTTAATCATCTTGTATCAGGAAAATATTGTTTTTGTATGTTTGCCCCATGCCTCTGCTTCCCATTTACCTCGATACACATTTGTCATATTGTGATCTAATCACCTTCTATGTCATGGATCATATCTCTTGCGTGATTGTGCAGTTAAAAATAATATGTCGGGTGAGTAGCGCCTATCCACAGGAGGCAATATGATATAATAATTATATAATGCGTATCCATACTTATGTTGTAAGTAGGGAGCGATTTCCATTTTTGACTTTCCAGTCCCATATTGTTATGTATGGATGGCATTTTCCAGAATGCTCCTGTTTGTTTGTGTCGAGACATGTTTCCACTTCTTAGTCCTCGGGCTTTTCTTCTTGGTCAAATGGCTGTTCCTCGCCTTCTGTTTCTTTCTGATGTGGTCTTTCATTGCTTTCAGGTCAGGTTGCCCTTAATGTGACTTGAGGTCATGGTACGCATTGAATCTATTTGGAATGAGTGCGTCATCTTTCTCCCGCCGAGATTTCCATTTACGCGATAGAAAAACATGTTCTTCACATCAGATCAGCGAAAGTCATGTAGGTATCAGGTGCCACTGAAGGTTTTTTAATATTAACACAATGGAAAGCCAGTCTTAAGATTTGTAAATGTGGCGTGAATAATGTCAGTTATCATATGACAAATAGTATATTAATGTTAATTGGCATATACTTGTGTGTGAGTGAATACTTGTGGGCTGTAGTTTACTGTCTACTGAGCACAATTTTACGATTAAAATTGGCACAAGGTTACTAACTAGTGACAAATCCAATTTTGTTGAATCATGTTTGAAGCATCAGTACGGATGATTATGATGAATGCGGATGAAGTCAGTGTCGCGATGTACGGCATCATGTTCACATTCACAACCTCCTCCATCACTGAAGCAAGGCGCTTCGCATTTTTGCAATAGTCATATTAATGGGACAACAATTTCATTTTATAGCCTTACATTATTTTGAACAAATGAAATGGCTCTATTTATACTATCAGGATCTTTTTGGTGGTTCCATACACCTACCTGTGAGCCTACTGTGTGAAAGGACCCATATCAAAGGGAATGTTTATATGACCAATTTACACGTTCGATTTATGTCCAGTATTAAAGTTGTAGTACAATATCCGATGATCTTCCGAGCATCCCAGCTGAAGTTTCTTGCATGGGAAGACAGCAAGTTCATGATGATCGTGCTTGGCTGAGTCGCAGCTTCCTTGCTCCATGCTCCGCCTTCTTTTCGCCCATTCAGGGTGATGGTATTTCTTGAAATGATGAGAGTTATTTCATGACGGTCACCTTCGTCAGTGGCTCTCATCACTTGAATCTGCTTAGGAAAAGAGAAAACAGGGGCTGTAATTTATCATAATAATATAATATGAAAGCTTTTGATCACTTCATGAGGCAGAAGTAATTAAAAATTTGTACGGCTTTCCAGTCTATAAAGTGTAAGTTATGTAGTGTACTTACGTGCTGGTCGTACGATGGCATGCATGGTGTAAGTCACTGAATGTTCAAGGTTAATCTGTTTCCACAATTCAGAGGGAGTGGTACTACCTCTCCCCATCTCTTTGGTGTTGAAGTGAACAGAGGAGCGGATGGAGGCGGCGAGCGCCCTGTCCATTTCTTCCTTCCGGTTGTCGTTCGTCAGGACGTCAGCATTATATCCACACATTATTATACAGTGCACATCTGCGTTGTCTCCATCTGGCTTCGTGTCGATTTTAAATTTTATTTCATAGCAATAAGTAATGATTTTATAACAAACCTTACACTTGGGAATTGTAGCAAATCCTGATTATAAATTTGCAGCAAGCTAGGGAAATGCTGCTGGCCTGAATGTCCGTACCTTTCGACTTTTTCATCTGACGGCCGTTTGTGTACGTTACTTCCGGTCCGCACTCCACATCTGCCTTGGGGACCTGATCTGGATCGGGAAACAAAGCTGCAGACACTAAAAATCGATCTTTTTCGATATAATTATCAATCCGCATATTTACCTCGCCCTAAAAATAAGTACTGTAGCTTTAAGGTGAGCCGCTTCAACCTCTCCTCGACCAAGAGGGGAGAGCTGGTGATGGGCGAAGCTCCTCCATGGGCTGAGTCGAATGACACTATTCCTTGGGTGGAGAAACGTGTCGTTAAAGAGTAATTGAATTATGAAATTGCAAGTAATTAACAATCCTTGCGTTGTTTGGCCGAGCCCTCTGATTGGTCCGCCGCCGCGTATTGTTGCCGTCACCTCTTCCTATTGGTCCCCGTTACTGCGACGCATTGTTACCACGACGCCTCCAATTGGCCCCGTTCCGAGCATGGGTGGGAGAACGCCACAGCTTGCTGGACGTCAACGAGGACGACACATCTCCTCTCCCGTGAAGACCCCTCCACCCACCCACGTCTTCACGGTGACCTCACGACATGGGAAGGGGAGAGGAGGAGGGGGAAATGGAACGTCGTGTCGTAAACAAACCGAATTAGCCCAAGCATTTTAGGATTTGACCCGGTAAAAAATAATGTAAATCTGAAAATAGGAGGAAATGTTCTGTTAAGTGTGCTGAACAACATATTAAATGTCCTAAGAGCTCCTATGCCGGCGTCATGTTTTTTTCGGCGCTTGAAGTACATAAGTGACACTCGCCGTGGAATTGGCTATAAAAGCAAAACTACTCCTCCGATTTTGTTCGGATTTCTCTTGGAATGTGAAGGATTGTATGTACAACGATATTATGAGGTCAACATGCCACCGTCAGGTCAAGGGGGCCACTTCATAAACATCGAAATAATACGTCCTGATGCGCAGCTGACTTGACAAAATGTGTAGAGCATAAAATGATTCCCCGTACTTTACCCTTTTCAACGATATCTCTGGCATGTTTGAGCGATCATCTGTTTCATAATTGTAACACATGATTATAGCGCTCGTGCAGCGCGCTGCCGTCGTCACTCCCTACGAGCCGCGCCCGGCCCGCCTATTAGACCAGGAGTGCATGATCTTGAGAAAAATAATACTTATGGAGCTGAAAATTGGCAGGCAGGTCCCAAGATGGTCCTGCACAACTTAATAAATGTCGCCAAAGTTCCATGTGTTGTATGCGAGAAAGACGTCGTCATTTTTGCCGCATTTGTGTCGTAGGCCCAAATGCGACAGTAGAAATGTGACTCATAGGTTGAAATATTCAACAAAATCCTATTTATTTATTGCTTTTTTGCATGCAGGATGGGAGTAATAAGTGCTAACGCTACATCAGCTTTGTGCAGTTATGTATTATTTCTGCGTTGAGACCTATAGAGACAGAAAGGAAGGCAAGGTTAAACATTCCTTTATTAAAGCAAAGAGTACTGTCTTATTAGACTTACTCCGGATCGTCTGCTTCCTCCATTTCATAACCTGCAGCGCCATTTAAGCAGCTTCTGCCCTTGCAGTAGATGCACATCATGGAGCAAGCGAGACCCGTAGTCTTGCAGGAGCATCGTGATCCGCAGTCGTTCTTGCTACCGCAAGATATCATATGCAGGAGCTCGTCTGGGGCAGGTGACAAATGAGTCGTGACAGGAACCAACATATCACCACATTTCTTCCATCCCCAAGCCTCAGGAGAGATAGAATTTCCAATCCATTCTTGGACCTGGAAGAAAAGATGACATAACTATTACGTGAGATGAGCGACGCGCAAAATTATGCCCCAAGTATTGAAATGGAAATACGCCTACCTGCAGGTAAGTTCTCAATGAATGCTGTTCACATGCGGCACTTGTTGGTGGAAGCGTCGCCAGATCAAAAGCTGCAGTGACAGCTTGCCTGGCAAGAGTGCGAGCATGTATTCTGTCGCGGAGTTCGTGTAATAAGCTGGAGAAGACATCACTGCTGTACAGATTCATCAGGAATTTCTCTCCGGCAGCAAGTATATCTGCTTTCGCCGCTGACGAATTGTTGAAAACAGCGACCAAGTCCAGCATCTCAGGCTTCTCCAGAAGCTTGAAGGCCTTCTTCTTGCCCTTGCCGAAAATAGCCGACGTGGTGTCACACCCTGTGACGGCATGGGCAAACAACAAGCAGTCCTTCGTGGAGCCCAACTGTTCCTGGATGTCTCTGACTGTGAACAATTTTTTTTCGGCCCAGACCTACGGAGAAATTCCCACTTGGTGGCAAGTAAACCACCACCAGAGTGAACTCCCGGCCCACGCCAGCCACCCGGAAGACCCCGGTGTAGCGAGTGCACAGGGCTGTCTCCCGTGCAATCCGGAGACCGGAATGGAAGACCTCCAACGCCACCTTCGAACTGCCGGTGGCCCAAGTGCGGGCGGCCAGCCTGCTCCGTAGGGAGAGCACGTAGGGCTCCAGAAAGCACAGGATGTCCAGTCTCGTGTCCACCGCCCAATCCATGGCACGACCCGTAGCCTCCTGCCCCCCACCGGCGTTGTACTGCCCGATTCGGAGAGGTCTGACCTTAGCAGCCATCTCCGTTCCTCCTCCGGATCACCGCCATCCTCTGCTGCCAAACGGGGCACCGGGCCGCCCACACCGAGTGACCACTAGGCCATCCCTGCGCCTTACAGTGGACGCAGCCCACCACCGTCGACCGACACGTCTGGGCCTCGTGTCCGTTCTCCCCGCATCGACCACATCGCGGTTCACGCTGACATTTGCGGGGTCCCTGAGCCGAATGACCATAGGCACAACACCTGAAGCATCTGTCGCTTCGAACAATCTCCTCCACGATGCAGTCGTTGAGGTCGACCTGCAGTCGCCCCTCCTTCATCAGGTCCGGGTAGAACCCCGCCGACACCTCCAAGGTCCAATTTTCACGTGTAGGATTTTGGCATCCCCGGTTCGTTATCACCTTAACGTGGTCCCGAACAGACCGGCCCTGAAAGAGCTCGCTGTTGTCCTCTCCGATAATGTCCAACAGCTGCTCTGCCGTGAAACCCACGCGCACCCCAGTCAATCGGACCCTCGGAGGAGCCCTCGTAACCGTCCTCGACATCGCCACACCCGGCTGATGTTGAAATGCAGCCACCACCGCCTCCCTCTGCTGCGGGGTCCTGCATGCGATGCGCACACGCTTCCCCACCTTGGTCACAACCCGAAAGCCACCCTTCCGCACCGCCTCAGGGACGACCAATTTGATCGTCTGGGAAATCTCAGGATCTGGCACCTCCTCCACGAAATCGACCACCGCAGGGAACGACGGCTCCGCCCGCGGCAGGGACGGAAAGGCCCGAGCCACGTCGGCGAAGGACGGTCCCACCCCCGGACCGGACACCTGGCGCTCCAAGTGTGCTGATAGACCCCTAGGAGCCCTTGGGCGGCCCTCTTGAGACCCCCTTGAGTTAGGCACGTCCTGAGTCTAACAGAATTACTTATTGACTGGTTACTATAACAATGCCAGTTGACCTGTCTCAGGTGAGCCAACTGGCTAACAATACATCTCCCTTTTCTGGTTTGTTATCAAATTATACATAAACATTATACGCCGTCTTGTCCTGGCAGCTGGCCGTCTTTAGTGGACTCGGGAGGCTGTCCAGCTCCGTCACTTCCATACGGAAGTAGATGGCGCCGGTTGACTCGTACAATGGAGCCGTTGTCGAGTTCACACCAATAAGACCGTGGGAACTCCGTCTTCTGCTTCACTATCGCTGGAGTCCTCGCATCTGACACCCATACTCTGGTTCCGTCTTCCAGCACCGGTAGCTCCTTCACGCGGTGACGGCGGTCATGGCTTGCCTTCTGCTTCTCCCTCCATCCAATTGGAGCCTTTCCGACAGAGATTTGTCCCGCAATCCAACAACAATACGGTCACAAATAAGTTCATCCCTCAATCCTGCAAACTCACAATGTTCTGCCAACCCGTGTAGTGCCGTGACAAAGCCTTCCACATCTTCCCCTGGCTGCTGGACTCTGGTATTAAATTTTGCACGCTCGTACGTTCGATTCTTCTTGATTACAAAATGTTTTTCAAAGCACAACAACACATTGTCGTAGTTGCTCATGGCAACGTCATCCAAATGGAACGTAATACGTAGTTCCTGCCTGAGGCCCCATCGAGTATATGAGGGCACTCACCTGCTCGGCCGCTGGCTTCCTGTCAAGTTTCGACAGTGTTCTGTACCTCTGGAATCTCATCTTCCACATAGGCCATCCTTCTGGACGTTGGAAGTCCAGAGGTTCTGGAGGTCGAAATCCCAAGCTTGCCATATCCAAACTTGTGCAATAGTTGACTCTCCAACTACGGTAGGGGTAGAACTTCTCACCCGGCTGCCACCATGTGCTGATAGACCCCTAGGAGCACTTGGGCGGCCCTCTTGAGACCCCCTTGAGTTAGGCACGTACTGAGTCTAACCCTGGTCTAACAGAATTAGGATAAGCTATTGTTTATCCGCACGTTAACAACAAGGCCTCCCGACGGTTGGCAACGTTGCGTCGCAAACAATCGGGTGCCTATTGATACTGCTGCATGGTTACATGGAACTGTGCTTTATTTTTCTTTTCGGGATTTTGAGGTGATTAAGTGGATGGAATATCCCTTTGTCTTGGTATTGCTGTTTGTTACCGCAACAGTACTGTACATTGTTGTGGCCCTGCCAGGTACGGTACGTCGCCCGTGCGTGATATTTTTAGTTTTTGCGGAGCGATAGCGGAGGAGGAGCTCCTTATGATGCACACGGGTCAAGAATCACGCGAGTAAAAGATCCAGAAGAGGAAGGAGATGCAGCCAACAAAAATTATGTGGACCAGCAAAGAGGTGACGTCATCGTATTGTTCCGAGGCACAATGTATTTGACCCTGGAAAAAATTCATCAATGGTTGGAGCAGGTACTGAAGACAGGAGCAGGAGGGAAGCAGACAATAGAAGAGCATGATGGGATATTTAAACACCTGTTATCATTCGTTAGTCACCTTCATCCCAATATTATGCAAGAGGAACGCAGCTTATTTCTTTAATCGCCTGTATGTACGTACGTACCTTGTAAAGAAAAGAAGAAGAAGAAGAAAGAAAAATAAAGAAAGGAAGGAAGGCAGAAGTCTCCATAATTTTTCCCTCTCCCTTCCCTAAGGTCAACGGTCATTTTACGTAGAGGTCACATGTTAATCATTCGCGACGTTATACATGGTAGGCTAATTAGCTACTAATTAGCGCTGTAAGTTTCTGCTGTGCTATCTATCATTTCAGGATTTTGAAGTTTTTTAAATACTCAATAAGCAAAGGTCAGGGGTCATTTTATGTAGGGGTCACATATTAATAGCTTGGCACCTTCTACATGGTAAGCTAATTAGCTAGTAATTAGTGCTGTAAGGTTCCGCTGTGCTATCTACATAATTAATTTTTTTAAAAATAGGGGTGCCCTACTCGTGTATGAGGTTTTAAATAGCATTAAATAGCTTTAAATAGCTTGGTGGAGGGGGGGAGCCTGGTAGCCTGGCTATGTGGCTGTGTGGCTTAAGTGGGCTTTAAATAGCTTGGTGGAGGGTCAGTCTGGACTGCCTGGCTATACTCGTCTACCAGGAGGTATTTAAATAGCTTGGTTCAAATAGCTTGGGGTCACTAGTAGCCAGGCTGCCCTATACGAGTACGTGGGGGGTCCTTGACTCAGAGGTGTCATTGACTCGGAGGGTCGTCTACGTGGAGGTCAGCCGGTCGGAGGATCGTCTACGTGGAGGTCAGCCACTCGGAGCGTCTGCCTCTGGGGGTCAGATCACGCGCAGCTGCTACCTCCACCCTCTCTCTCCCCCTCCCACAACAACAACAACAACAACAACAACAACAACAAAACACGCTAGGCCCAGGCCCAAAAAGGGGCACAAGAAACCCGTCCCCTCGCGCCCCGAGGCGGGACGGATGTCCAAAAGGACGTCGGGGCCACCGTAGTGCCACCAGCACAGAAACGAGGCACAAACCTCGTCCCTCGTCTCCTGTGGCCAAGAATTCCGTAAGAGCGACCGTTAGAGCTGATCCTGCTCCGACGCCATCTTTGATGTTCCACTGATTGATGTTCGACTGAGGCATCTCAATGTCTGCATGAGGTACTTGAAGACCCGGAAGAAGTGGCGCAAGATGCGTAAGGTCGCTAATTGATGTGGGCCTATGCCTTGATTTATAGACTATATTATGTACTAATCCCTATATATATAAAGCTCAAAATTTGTACATATATTTATTTATCACGCCTAATTAAGCCACTTCCCGGGTACGGAGAGCGCTCAAATTTCTCAGAGCCATGTTTTACATATCACTGACCCCGGGAAAAGTCCCAAAGCCGAACTTTTTTGAGCCTAAGGGTGGTTTTCAGCAGATTAAGCAATTGCCTAGCTACCCTAAGCTGTCAACAAGCCCAAATGATGGATCTGCCTCTCGCACTTCATGTTCTACAATAAAAAACATTGCATATTCAACAATGAGAACAATAGAACAACGGGCAGGTTGGCAAGAATAATGTAACTGCAGCAAGAATTGCAGTATGCGAGTAGGGTATTGTAACAATGAACGGTTGGAGTACTTAGGGGAGTGCCGAGATCAACAATACCGAACAATACGGTACTGTACAGTTCATACATCGATAGAACCTGCCACAAGGCACCAGGAAACACAGAGGAAAGAAGAGCAGGCATACGTTCGTGTGTTTGGTCTCAGTAGTGTTGGAGTGATGCCTTCATGTTCAGATTGTGTTATCGTCAAATATTTTTTAAAAAAATCTGATACAAAATTTTCAAATGTAATTGTAAAACCAGGGTTAATTCGAAACGGCGTAAAATGGAGCGGCGTAAAACGGGTACTTCCCGCATGGGAAATCTTTCTTGGCCACTTCACAACCAGCAAGCTATCATAATTTCCACGTTATCACAATTTTTCAATTTAAAAATTTTCTGATGTCATTTTCAAACCGGCGTTAATGTAGAACGGCGTAAAATGGAGGGGTGTAAAACGGGTACCTACTGGATTATTTTGATAATTGGACGGTGTTATGCAATAATGCGTCAACCCACGCGAGATCAGTTTTGAGAAAAAGGGCTTTGAAGGTCATACCTGTGAAATTAATTCGGTGTTCTTTTCGGTCACATATGGCAGAAGTATGCAGATTTCACGTGCATGATTTTAACTGAATTAAGTAGGATCATTTAGGTCAGCGGTTCTTAGCCTGGGGTGCCCCGCACCTCCAGGGGGCGCGAGGTGGCTTCCCTGGGGGTGCGAGCAAGGTGCACCTCTAAACAAGAGTTAATATAAACGGGTCTAACCATGAACGTAATCAATCACCCCTGGTAAAGGGGGTGCGACAAG
>JYFJ02003896.1:0-36717 GCA_000934665.2 Catajapyx aquilonaris
GATTTTCCGTTACATAATATGCGCCCGGTCACAACAAAACCTACCTTTCCCCCCCATAATTATACGTACCCATCATCCTGCTAATGAAAACACAACATTCCAGCAGCATCCCCCCCGAAACAACCAATCAAAATCAATTACCGCCCGCAGAGGTACGACTAATTGGCACAAGTACCCACTTACAAGGCCCCAGTAATGCCCAGCGTAGAGATACGACACACGCACCGCTGGGGAAGCTGCTTACAAACACCACGTGACGTAACCTTCAGCCGCCCCCATTAATGCCCAGGAATGCTCGTGGAGGGTATTATGCTAATGATTTCTGATAGCTATCTCAATTTGCTGAATTCTTTTAGTCGGTCGGCTATTTCCTCTCTTGGTGCTCGTTTCCTTCGAGGACCAAGAGGTAAAGGAGGACAAGGACGGTGTTTTTTTTTAATAAAAAAAAGAGTTGCGTGATGATGGCAGTAGGGGGCTTCGGGGATGCGTGTGCTGTGGCCATTGGAGCCTTTTAGGTGTATTCCCAGAACATGCTAAGGGGCCACGGTTATGTGCTTCTCTCAACACCGGGGGCACGCCCACTTGATGTCTATCTATTTTCGGCCGACTCTGCCAAAGAGTGGAAAATGAAGCGTCCTTCATGCTTGACATTGGATGGGGGGGAGGGGGGGGGGGTGCAGCTTCATTCAACTTGGTTATCATTATCACACCGCCCTAATGTCATACTTATCATTTGGGTCACTATTCTGCTGTGGACCCTGATTTCACTTTTGCGTATATATGCATTTGGGTTTGGCAGGATGCGCGTTGCTCTATTTGCACAATTTCATACGCCAGTCNCCCCCCCCCCCCCCCACCCACCTAATCATTTTAATATGCCCTCGTTCAAAAGTCACTCGATCGTATCGATTGCGCAAATATAGAGCGCTCATCCGCGATCGAATCAAGGTTCAAGGTAATTATCTACTTTCAGAGTATGTACAACGTAATATTCCGCACGTAACCATGAAAGGGTGAAAAGCATACTGCCCCATATTGGAGCATTACATAATCTATCGAATTATTCCCTATGGTATTCTTTCCAGACACTTTCGTACATTGTCGGTATCGTAGTCATGCCCCCGGTGGCACAGACTGATTACTGGGGCTAGTCTAAGCACGATCGCCATGAATGAAAAGATTACCTACACATCAATAGCCTATTTATGACGCACACTACATCGCGATTGACGTCCAGATTCCAAAAATACGTCTGCACCTTACAACGTCACGACCTATAAAAAAAAGGGGGGGCATTTCATTACGCTCATAATCACAGTTCGCGGCACAATATCGGCGGTGAAACTTGAATTGCCTCGACCCATCCTTCGCCTCGGAAGACGAACCTGCTCCGTCTGGATGGGGCGAGATAAAAGCAAGAGTCTGGTTCCTTCCACCGGCTTTTCTTCTTTGGCCCCATCCAGCCCCGTTCTGCATGACTAACAAAGTCCGCCCCACAGCACACTGGGAGATGATATCCTGACTGGCCTGCTGGGAGGAGGCTCCCAAATAATTCCTCCGGGCCATTCCAGGTACCACAAAAGCAAGACCTGATCCTCTGGCTGCAGCCAACCCAAAGCTATGGACACTCATTCTCATGTGAAAAATACACCTGGAATGCGGCCATTGTTCGCGGAAAACAAAGCGTTCTTTCGGACTCCCAAATTCCACAAAGGGAAGAAAAAAACGATACACAACAACAACAAAAAAATATGCAATGCGACTGCAGCCGTATTGTGTGACCCAGGATGACAAATTGGATGCTCGGTACAAAATTGCGTCACTTCGTTAAATTGGATATCCGCCGCGCTTTTGATGTACCCCCTCTTGACATTAATGGCGGCAAATGTGCAGCATCACGCCCCGGTTCATCCTGGAATCCCGAATCAATTAACGGACCAAACATGCTGAATCAGACTGTACTCTCTGGAAATACATCAATCCTGACACACCTGTTCGCACCGACCCAGCTTTCTCCCTACGTATGAAACATCATTGCGCTAATATCTGCACCCGAAATTCCACGGTCACTCTGCCCCAATTTTTTCCCCCCCTCAAAAAAACTATTTGGCAACCTCGACCGGAGGCGGGCACACAATCGGCCGAAAATTCCTCGCCAATTGGCCCCCTCCAAAATGGCCGCTACCAGGGGTCGTTAGCCCACCTGTGACGTCACATGGGACCACTCCGATGCACACATTTGAAAAAAGAAAAAATGGAAAAAAAAAGCAATGCGTGCAAGACACCTGCTCGTGTTCTGAACCTTCCTTAACAACCCACGCGTACACATAGTCCGAAAAATCTCTGCAAAAATATTATAATTTAAATGTCGCTAAGGCGGGAAAAACAGCACGTGACACGGTGCATAACGAGGGTGTGATCCGACTGCCCCCATCCAAGTTGAATACTTTTTTTGTAACCCCCCCCCCCCCCNCCCCCCCCCCCCCCCCATAAGCTTGATCCTCCTTTACAAGAGAAGCGGTGAACGACCCACGCTGGTCAAGGTTGCCACAACTCTACCTGCATATATTACCCTGGGTACAGTACAAGTAGGTATTTTTTTTTGTCGTTGAAGACCATGAATGAAGGCTGATTTTCACCCGTCGTTTTACGGCCGGCCAGTTACTAAAAATGGCGACGGAATGTGGCGCCTTGGAGGCATGTTCCCTGGAAAGACATTCGAGTGAAATGCCTCCTGCTGCCGACACTGCTTATGTTGCTATTTTTGAGGCGTTACTACCTTCTCCTACAATTTCGACACGCGGAGGAAAAAAAAAAAACAGCAACTACGTAATCTCATCTCCTAGCGCTGTAAGCTACTTCATGAAAAGGACCATTGAACAAATCCAGTGCCAACAGTGCCAGTCAGCATTACATAGCCGCTGCTGGTTTCCCCCCCCATAAAATATCGCAATATGAGCCGATTAAAAAATAAATAAAACACAACTTTTAACTTATACTATATCGCATGTATCAGCCAGGTAGTAGGATTGGCTGGTGACTACCAGTGGGTCGCTTCCGGATTCAAAAAGCGGAACTGTGTGAAGCCTCCGGAAGTTTCGTCACTAGTGCGCACCCTGGAACCAACCTGGTGACACCGCCTACTCCAACAAAAAAAAAGTAGCAACAAACAATTACGGCCAAAATCTCTGCAACAGGCAATTACCCTGCCGACGCATGACATTAAGCTCAACTACATAGGCGAATATGACCAAGTTACCGAAGAAAAAAATTGTGAGCTGCCGGCTGCGAAACATGCGATGCATATTAATTATGAACACCACCGCATGCAAGTGTTAATGTCAAGATCCGCGACACTGCGCCTTCAGGTCGTACATTTCGCTACACACAAAAAAAAGGTGACCGCAGAAATCAGCATTTTGTGTGCCCCCGAGTCAGAAGACTTGCCAGCATCGATTTGGCTGGCGACAACTGCGGTAAAAAGAAAATCACTCCTTGGAGACCTCCAAGCCAGGTGGATACTGCGCTGGAGCAAGAAGAAGAAGAAAAAAAAAAGGAGACCTGGAGCAAGAACATCTCTCCAAACCCAATTTGTAAGAACAAATTTCTTGCAGCTCTCCTCCCAGTCCTGGGATCGATCCTCAGAATTGTTTACTATGGATCGTTTGAGTGGGGCGCGAATTTAGGGAAGGGGTGCCCCATCAGCCGGCCATTACATTTTCCATTTCATTAGACCGATTGGATTGCCCCAGAAGGGTGTGAAAAAAAAAGAAAGAAAAGAGGTTCTAAGGATCGATTCAGGAAGAAACTGCATTGCCCATCGTCGTCTCTTCCAATTGTACACCCTTTTCAATAGGTTGTGGAGGGGGTCCACCGCTTGCCAGGTGCCAAATATCACGATCCAAAATACGCTCAAAATTCCACCTGTTGCACGCACCAAGAATGCCGGCCAAAAATTTCCCACGAAAATTAGCCCCACCCCTAACCACGACTACATGCGCATCAATAATAATCCCTAAAAACCGGCCGGATTGACCCTTCACCCCTCAGCACACATATTCCCACACCGCTTAACCCGTCAGTCACCACCACTGCAATTTGCGAGACACATACCTCCCTCGCTTTAACAACAACAACAAAAAAAACCCATGACACTGACCTCTCTTTGGACCTCTTCTGCACCATGGATGCAGTGGGCCAAGTGGCACCCCAACTACGGGCCACTTTATCCAAATTCTCGCCCGTTTCTTGGCCCCGAAGCCCGCCACCACCACACACGTGCACACACCTCAGAGTCCCAACAGCTAGTGTTCTCCAACCCCGAGCAGTGCTCGAGCATACATACACACAAAAAAGGCCCCTCCCACTTTCCGCAGAACGTCACAGGCCTTTGGATGGGCTTGTATGTGATAGGGTTGGGCCTTATTTTCTCCTTCGAGGGGCGTTCAAAAAAAATATACAGTACACTGGATGTCCACTGTTGACATTACGTGTCATTAGCAGGCGTCACTCACTTGGGTAGAAAGTTGTTGATTTTCAGGTCGAGGGGAAAAGGTTTCATTTGGGGCAATAATTGCAATACATTTTGCAAAAATTCATTATTATTTTTTTTTGTCCAGCGTATACCCTTGGTATGTCTAGGGTCCGTTACACAAACTGGTTTGACTGTAATAACAATTAAATGAAGCTGTTGACTGGATATAACGCACTTGGCTCGTTACTGTTGTGACTACGGACTGATAATTTTCAACTGTACTGACACGATTCGTTAGAAACCCGAGCCACACAAATATTACAGAGCGATTATAATTGGCAAGTATCCTGGCTAATTATGACAGTTGTATGGACTCTGCCAAGAATTCCGACCAACAATTTATGTCATGTGCTGAATATTGCTGATGAAATCCGTCCCATTTTTTTCTTTTTAGCTCCAGTTAGTAAATATGCGCGTTTCGCCCCCAACACTTTTTATTTCACCCTCTTAATATATGCACTCATTAATCAACATGAGTTTGTTCAATTTGGATTATTCGCAACTTGGACGTGAAATATGCCAACCGACTACACAGAAAATTACCACGGTTGCGGTACAATGCGGTCGACTTGTGACGTCAGAACTTTTTTTTTTTTAAAAAAAAAACAGGCTTGACAATAGTACGCCGAGTTCCACATTAAGCAATCAGCTCATTCGATTTTGGCTATTCGAAATCAAATTGTCCTGTGGCTTGTGGTTCGCCCGACACGCTTTCTATCCTCCCAGCCCCCCAAAATGTGTCACATGCTCCAGACTGGACAACCAGGAAGAAAAAGGACACCAAAATTTTTCAGAAAGTGTCGTCGCACTTTCTCGGGGCGTTGTTTCATGCTTCCCTGGAAAAAAGCACTGACAACACATCCCCTCAAATTAAATCCGCATCGAAACACCAACCTGACAATCGCATTGTTGCAATACACAAACCCAGCAAGCAAAACGTGTCGACTCATAAAATCTAAACTGTACAAAACCTTGCACAGCTGTGCCCTCCATATTCATAAACTTCGCCCGAAAAACCGCAGAAAAACAAATCAATGCCCCGAAGCTCAAGTCATGCAACTTTCCTCGTATCGCCATTACCATTTGGAACAAACAGCGCAAAATGTCAAGACCCAGCTAGGGATCAGCTCAAATAAAAAATAATGGGGCGGCTGAATTAACGACCTCAGTAACGCGCTGCTGGGTGACCAAAGTCCGCCCTATTATTGTGGTGAACGCACCCACATCGAGGCTTACAAAAAAAAAAAATAAAATAAAATAAAATGCTGTTTTTTTTTCTGACTACAAAATAAGCCGGAAACTTGCAACAAGCATCCCGGAAGACCCAGCACCGTGTTGTTGTTGTCCGTATGGCTGCATTTGCAAAAAGTTCGATGCTCCCACATCTACGTAGCTCTAATACATGTAACTCATAAATTGCAACTAATATTTCTGATAATAAAAGTTAACTGCTTACTACTCAACAGTGCAAAAAATATGCAATTAAAACGGACAATCGGCACACACATTTTACGCGGAAACTGCAATTACAGGATGGATCATAACTGTACCCAGATAAACCTCAACGCGGGGAAAAACATTACCCCCTCGGAGCTCTCTTATCGGTCCTTGTCGTAACTCACAATCTGCGCTTAGTAGAAACCCCCGCACGTGTACTCAAGTGCTCCCAGTCATCTCCACTTGATTCCCATTGTCCTTGCAATTACCCAGGCGTTATAATGAGCGAGATGTCACCAAGCTTTGAAACAGTCTATTTGAAGACCCTCCATAATAATTTGAGCTCTCCATTTCGATTCGAAGCTCGGTCGAGCACGCACACAAAAAGATGGGAAACACGACCTTAAAATGAAGAGTTGCGATAAAAGAAGACCTTTTCTCCACTCTCCACTTTCTCTCCGGCTGGATGATATCTTGTTTTTTTAGTGCTCCATTAAATTCCTTGTGCGAGATACACTCCAGCGACATAAAGACCTGACGTAAGAATCAATTGTATTTTTTTTTTCCCTCTCCACCACCTCCTACCCCCTCCAGGCCAACTTCTTTTGAAGAAAACATGCATGTTACAAAGAGCAGTTGCATGCCCGTTAAAATTGAAGGATAAAAAACCAACTGGAGCCTGTGCAGTGGGAAATTCCAAGTGTTTTGTAAAGGTTGGGAGCTCCTTTCAAAGCCTTGTCCCTGAACGACCTTGGTGGGAAAGAACTGAACATAAGAGATGACCTCTGCTCCCACGCTGAAGAAGAATAAGAAAAAAAAAAAAATCTTACAACCATTACTTCCTCACCTCGCCCAATACCACACTATTCTGTGACAGTTCAATGACCACGATATGCTTACTCACAGAACTACCCCGTTACTCTTATGTCTTTATGCCTTTGGCCGATTGAGATGTTTGAACCGGTTCAGATGCAGCTCCATTTTTGTGTGGGTCATGTGGGCATCAAAAATATGCATGGAACTACGGTTGAAGTTGCATCCTCTATTGGTAACCCACAAATATCGGCTGTGTCACAAGTGCAATTTAATTAGGGGGCAATGATTAAAAGAGCTGCACCGTTCCATCCAACAGACATGACAGGCTACACACCCATCAAGGGGATCCCTTCCGCCGCAGTGAGCCTCAGCCCACAATTTCATTATGGCCGGATCCCCCTAGGAGAAGATGAAATTTTATACACGCCAACATTTGGCTCAGGTTCACACATCTTTCCTCCCAATGCCCTGGAACCGGTCCAGATCTATGCACTTTTGATATTTTCAGCAATCACGACCGCAAAAACCCAGCTCCATGGGGGATAAAAACGCTTTTTAAAAGGCCTGTACTATGCATTCTGAATTCTCAGGATAGCCTACATGATTTTAGAAGCTGTGTTTACCTTTCCCACCAGGACTTTGCACTCTGCAGTGGTCATGTTAAATTGGAATGAACTTTACTCAGAGTTATGCAATCACAAGAGTGACACACTTCTAGAAAAACAACCATGCAATACAGCAGGGAGAACTAGAGGGCAAACTTTAATGCTGCTATTTCTATGTAAGTGAAGGCATAAATGTCTGGCAATTCGACTCAAAGTGGCAATCATCCAGAAGGTCACAAGCTGTACCTACCTTAATTCTGCATGCGCCAGTGGAAATGCCTCAAAATTCAGTATCACTGCCAACTACATCCCGCCAAGCGCAATGTCCTCACTGCTTACACTTGACCTGAAAAACAAAATTGGCTTTTTTCATAAGTCGGCCCACAACAAACAGTTCAAGTTTCAACTTGGCGAATCCAAGTTCAGAGTAAAAGCAAACAGTCCGATCCAGCACACATTATCCAACTAGGTTTTTAAAAATGTATAGACAACTGCGCAGTCCAAATTAGGGTCGTACTAATGTGAGGTAAAGGTATACGCACACTAACATACAAAGTACCTGTTGCAATTTCTACAAAACATAATGCACTAGTATAGGACTGCTTCTTATTTCTCTTTGCTTATTTACATTGGCACAGCCTGTTTAATAGAAGGTGCCAACACAACCAAGGCCGTAAGGCTCAACATTTTTTGCTGCAGTACTGTACATTTCACTACCATGCGACTGCCTTTTTCTCACTTGATTACACCTAAAAGCATGTTTGATGTTGCTAAAAAGCATAATCACAACACAATGCAAATGACTAGGGAAAGAGTCTGAGATCATGTTTTAAACATTTTATGCCAAGTTCTCAAGATAAACTCGACCCTCCAACCTCACATTCTCACATGAAATTGCTTATTATTGCTTAGTTGTTTCAAAATACTTTTTTTGTCATGCTTGGAATTTCACAAAACATAGGCTACAGACTATCTAATACTGATTGAAACGTGAAGACTGATCTGTAAATAATACTTGACATCTGAAGGTCATGTGCATGGAAAATTTGAAGCAATGCCAATGTTACATCACTACAGTGGACAAAACACAAGATTTACATAAAGCAAATGTGACCAATAAACATAACATAAAAGTGATCTATTGATTTTTCCCTCTTCATTAGCATAGCCACAGGTGCACGCACGAATCCTTCACCCTTTGACACCTCCATTCCATCAAACCATGAACTCGAAGCCTCGTCACTCTGACTGATGAATATTGTCACCTCCCACGGCTCTCTTTGAATTCAGCCTGCCAGGGTGGCAAGCAAGGTCATGCTGCGCCTACACTTTAACAGAGGTGATGCTTCGTCCCCTTCCAACTTGGCAAACCACTCCAATATCTCGTTTCATTATACCGCTTACTCAGACCATCAACCCAAAACAGCACATCATATTTATACCCAAGTAACGACTACTGGTGGCGGATATCCACATGTACACCGCGATGGTGTTCCCGACAATGCTGTGCCCAACATGAATGTTAATTCAATCTCTTGAAGAGTGAAGAGTAGTTATGCGGCATGTCAAGGAATTAACTTAAATTGCAATTAGCGCTAGTCGCAATGTTCCTGTTGCATCCATAACTACCCCAGGACATATAAAAATGGTAAAATCAGACCAGATCTCACCCCACATAAAAAATCACCCTACAAGAATCTTCCCCTTTCAAAAAATGTGGACAAAAAATATTCCTCCTGCCCCCAATAATTCCCACCCACAAAAAAACCCACCCCCGTGCACCTTAGTCACCAGGGTCTTACCCGTCCGTTTTCCGGTCCGAGTCCAATGGTGGCTTGCAGGGGCGAGACCCTGGGCCGCAACCAGGAGACCGCGAGAGCCCAACTCACGCACCAGGATCACTGGGAGAGGGAATGATCCTCGGGAGGAAAAAAAACGTACGCCATTGTTTTACATTTGACCCGTTGCCAGACTCAGCCCCACACTCGACCACCACTCCCGCACTAATCAGCTCAATTAACAGCCCGGTTTTAACTACGAAATAGGAAGGATGCAATTAGCGGTAATTGAACGTCGAAAGGGCACGGGTTTGACTGTGATTGGCAGGGGTGCCAACTGCAGCGATGCCAACCGAGTTGAAGGCAGCCCGCGCCATCTAACTGTAATTGCAGCACTCGAAACAGGTTTTGTGGTGGACCACTTTGCATTGCAATCATCTCTTCATACCGCTTCATACTCCTTCTTATCTCATTACCCATCCTCAGAGCGTCAGAGGCTGCCCAGAGGAAGGAAGGGATCGGTCCTGCGAAAAGGTGAGGTTGCTTTTGCATTGATCATGTGAACTGTACAGTTTGAAAGGTCCTTCAGCAATAATGTGCATCCTATATTGGAAGCGTAAAGTATAAACTGGAAGATAATGGTTAAGAATTCATAATCATACAAGGAGATGGAAGTATCAAGAGTGTTTTTTATCGACAAGTACCCAGTAACCTTGGAAAATTATTCTTCATACATTGGGCCAAGATTGGGCAGAATAGCTGCAAGGCTACTATTAAAAGTTGGTGTTACCAAGAGGTGTTACGAATAACCTAGTGATGTTCATGTGTATGTATTTTCTGAAGTGACCCTTAAATACATGTGTATCCAGTTGTGGGTTAGCATAAAGTGTAAAAGTTCATTGACACTTAGCATTCAAGAATATTCAGTTCCAATGTTCAGTGAACATCAATGTGCTGCACTGGACATAAATTTTGTTCATAACTTGCATTAGTGTCTTAATAATGTTAAGATGTGAAAATGGAACTAATTACTCAAGATAGCAAGGTAAATTGATAAATGTTCACAGGTTTTTATTGAATATAACTTCTGTGTTTTCTGGTGTGAATAAATGAGGCATATGAACATTCAGAGGGCAATAATGGCAATGTGAAGAATTTTAATTCACTGAGCAGACATGTTAGTGGAGTCATGGAAAGTGTTTTTGGCAGGAACTTACAAGTGATTCAACTAAAGACCTACTTATTATGTTGATAACATCATTTTCCCATGAAGGGTCGTTGAACTATCTACAGTTCTATGAAGTAGGAAACAGCGCATGCAAGGAATGTTTCCATTCATTCAGAAAATTCATAAATCAATGTGGAATGGTGCTGCATAGTAGGCTACTAATACTGATGAATTAATGAATGAAGAACTTGCCCCAATAATTGGCACTAGGCCTGTCCTTCCAGGGCAGGGCACTGTAACAACCCCCCTTTGCCCCCCTGCCCCTCACGCTGCCTTTTCCTGCAACGATGGCGGAAGCCATGGTGGTGGTCCGCCCATATCGCAAGGATGATGCTCTGCACTGCCGGCAGCTGGTGACGGAAGGGACCATGTCTACAGTGGGTACAGCCTACATGTCTGCTGTCACGAGGGAGGCCACCTTCCAGATGATGATCCTCACCGCAGCCCTGCTCTACATACTTGTTGGAGTCCCACTCACCTACTGCGTACTCTCTGTGCCCATTGTGCTTGTGCTCATGTACTTTGGAATATGGGCTGGACATGCATTCAAGGTGGATGTTAGCCCCCTCATTGCCACAAGCATGCTTTTTTGCACCATTACTTTGCCCTTAGCATTGCTGCCCTGACAGACTTCCCCTGCTATTGCAAGAAGGCTTCTTAACCTAGTTATAAAATATACCTTTTTTTACTGACCTTATAATATTACCAGTCTAGACTCTGTTTGCATGCACTGTCATTTTGAGAAGTACACCTTATATGTGTCTTCTTAGATTCTCTTTTCAACAACCATGCATTTCATTTGAAGTAGGTTGATTATTTGAAAAGTTGCATGAAGTTACAGTAGTTCTCACTAGCAAAAGCATGCAAAAGGTTCATGTACTGATATCCAGGGGAGAAAATTCCACTTGGGCTCCCCCTCTACAGGTACTTGAGATGCATCAGGACATGAATGATATCCCTCGCTGGTACCAATCTGGCGATGACACTGGATTCTGGGTTGCTGAAATGTACGAGCCACGTCCAGGATACATTGCGTCCATCAATGAAAGGGAGAAACCAACTCTGGCCATGCAAGAGGACGTCCCGCATTTAGAATCAAAATATAAAAGTACCATAGTAGGAACTGTGGGGATCACCAAGAGAAGCGACGCCACAAGTCATGCATGGTTGAGGCGCATGGCAGTCAAGAAGGAATATCAGCGGAGGGGAATAGCTACGTACATGCTGGATGCAGTCATAGACTTCTGCCGACAAAAGGGTTTTCAGGCAGTTGATCTGGTCACATCCGAATGTCATCATGCTGCCAGGGAAACTTATATGCGTAGGGGCTTTGAAGTGCAGAATGTGTACCACAAGTATGTGCTGGGGAGTTCTGTTACTATCGCCATGTATCAACTGACCTTTGATCTGAAGCAGAGCGATCAATCAAAAGACACACTCAACATTTCGGTTCTGGACTAGAATTTTTCATCTTCCCATCACGAAAAACTTCCAAATCATGCTATTCAATATAGATGCTCAAGTTTGGTATGTGGGTATGCCTAAAGTAATGAGTTGGCATAATTTCTGCCCTAACAGACTAGAATGTGCAAATGTTTGTGTACGGTATGTTAAGAAAGCAAATGAGAATTTCCCACTAATCCTGTCAGTCAAAGGCCAAAAATTCTGAGTGGGGCAAAATGAAACTATCCAAAATTTTGACCTGATCCACCTCAAGCTCTTCAATGAGTAATGGCCCATATGACCCAGTTATGTGCCTGCAATAAGACCTGCTTATGCTTGAAAAACACTCCACATTGTAAATGAAACTTCCGCAAAAGTTTAGGGCTGTGCTACTCTTAGTGTATAGAATTGACCCCATTACGGCATCTTTTTGTACCTTCCATCCGATGAATTGCGAGATAAGAATTGCCCATTTACATGACAATAAATCAATTTTGTTGTTAATCTTGATACTGCCGTTATTGCTGAAGGAACTGACCATTCTTGTAGTACTCCAATTAGGTTGTTAACATGGCCATAAACATCCACGTTGCAAGGCTCCTTCAAGTTCACTAGAAAGCAGGTGATGCTCCAATGCGAATTTACGTAATTGTTGTGCTATTAGGTCTGAATGTCCAGTACTGCATGAAACAGATGTCAAAAGTTTCCAATGAACATATTGGAGCCTTGCAACATGGATAGCCTTCATATTTTGACCACATTGGAAGACCTGTTCATTGCTGAACTTGTCTAAAATATACCAGTCCAACAAATTAATAATGTATTCCCCCACCATCCCACAACCAGTGTAAGGTAGTGTCCAGGAAATGGAAGGTGCTCAAGTGTTGGCAGAGTCCCTGAAGCAGCAGGGTATCGAGTATGTGTTTGGCATTGTGGGAATCCCCGTGATTGAGGCAGCCATGGCTATGCAGCAGGCTGGGATCAAATTTGTGGCTTTCCGCAATGAGCAGGCTGCCTGCTACGCTGCACAGGCCATGGGGTACTTGACCAGGAAGCCGGCTGTGTGCCTCGTGGTGTCTGGTCCAGGGATGCTGCATGTCATTGGTGGGATGGCCAATGCACAGGTCAACGCCTGGCCACTTATTGTGATTGGGGGCTCCTCTGATCAGGACCAGGAAGAGCTGGGGGCATTCCAAGAATACCCACAGGTTTGTCACGATCTGCTATTTAAAATTTCGATTTAGAAATCCACAGGTGTACCCAGATGTACTATTGGCACATATTGTTCTGGATACTTACAATACATGTGCAAGTGTCTGCAATAATACCATGCCAATTGTACAGTACAATCCTGTTGTAAGCACATCTCCACTGCTTGGCTTTTTTTTCAGGGGAGATGAGCAAACTAAGCCTGTGAGGCATGAAATTCATGAGCACATTAATATGCAGCTTTGACATCTTCAGACCATATAATATATTTGTTGCAGTGCAATAAATAAATAAATATATGACCACCATAAAAATTAAGGATGTACTGCCCATTTCTCTAACGCAAGAGACTACTAATACAACAGATATCAGATGGCCTTGCATGGGCTAAATTACTTACAGTTCCAAGTCAGGGAATGAACATGTTTCATCGAGTTTTGCAAGAGAAAAGAAAATCCACAGAGTACTTACATAAACTGTCACACATCAACTAAAATGTAATACGGACTGCTCAGCGTTGTTGAAATATGTTTGACCACGATTCATCATTCAATCATTATTAATCACTGCTCTCTTCAGGTTGAATCTGCCCGACTTCACTCCAAGCACACATCTAGACCTCCATCAGTTGATCTAATCCCACTCCACGTTGAGAAGGCTGTCCGTATGTCTACCTATGGACGACCAGGTGCCTGCTACTTGGACTTCCCAGGAAATATCCTTAACTCCACTGCCAAATCTGACCAAATTGCTCAAGTTGCACCTGTCCCTCCTCCTCCTCAAGCCCTAGCACACCCTACACTGATAAAAAGGGCATCAGCCCTTATCCGACAAGCAAGACGCCCACTGGTAATTGTTGGTAAAGGAGCAGCATATGCCCAGGCTGAGAAGTCTGTGCAAGAGATGGTCACAAGATTTGGGCTTCCCTTCCTCCCAACTCCAATGGGCAAAGGGGTTGTGTCAGATCTTGACCCAAGATGTGTTGCGCCAGCCAGGTCACGCGCTTTGCAAGAGAGTGACCTGGTGGTGCTTCTGGGGGCAAGGCTGAATTGGATGCTACATTTTGGAAGGCCTCCACGTTTCAATCCTGACGTGAAGGTGGTGCAAGTGGACATCATGGCAGAGGAACTACACCAGAGCATCCAAGCTCATGTTGGGTTGCATGGTGATGTTGGTGCTGTTGTGGAGCAACTCAATCAGGAATTGAGGCAGGATGGCTGGACTTTTCCAGCCAATTCTGACTGGTGGGCACGGCTCAAAGAAAAATCCGAACAAAACAGGATCGATAATGATGTGAGTTTGCAATTAAACGAGGATCACACTCATTTGGGCACATTTCAATATTGATAATTATATTATTAAAATGGTGGCACTTGTTGTCACACTTTTGTCTCCTTTCTACAATTGCTTCTTCATATAGCAGTGCATTGTATTTATAGGGTTTGGCATCTGACACATCTGTACCACTGAATTATTACGCTGTGTTCAAGCAAATACAAAGCATGATCCCAAAAGGTAACGTATTTGGGTCCTAACTGCAGTGGAGCATCGATTATCCAAACAGAGTCTGCCAAGGGGGTGTTCAGGTAACTGATTTTTCGGATAACCAATCATTTACGGGGGAGAAATGTACCGGTGTCATAGGAGCAATATGAAACTAAGAAGCAGTGATATTAACCACAAAACTATATTTTCTGTCACAGGCACGTCTTAAAAATACTGTACCTATACCTTACTGTCCTTACATGAAGTATTCCTACAGTTTGGGGGGGGGGGGGGGGGNGTGTCAATTTTTGCCGACCCGAAAACATTCGGTTAACCGATGGTTCGGTTGATCGGTGTTCGGATAATCGATGCTCCGCTGTACTTGCAAAATTGAAATCAATTTGGTGGCATCAAATTCCACCTACGAATTATCTATAGGGCCAGTTTCACCAGGTCAAATTCATCAAAATCTCAGATCCTTAAGGTTTGAGCTCTGCTTGATGGTAAAAAAACACTGATGGCACCAGACTGGCAAATATAGATTTTTGTATTGAACCTGGGCCTTAGTCGCACCAACAGCTGGTCGCACTCACCTTGTGTCTAACTCTCCTTCTTCCTACATCAGATGCTATAATTGTAAATGAGGGTGCCAACACAATGGACATTGGACGCACCATGTTCCCTAACATCCTTCCCAGACACCGACTGGATGCAGGAACCTTTGGGACCATGGGTGTTGGCTTAGGATATGCCATTGCTGCTGCCTTGTGGTGTCGGGACAATGCACCAACCAAACGAGTGGTTTGCATACAAGGAGACTCTGCTTTTGGATTTGGTGGCATGGAAATGGAAACTGTTTTCAGGTTAGTCTTAAATTCACTTTGGTATTTTTTGAGGCTCTCGTAATGACTAACATGATTTCCAAACGTATAGATACCAGCTTCCAATCATTGTCATAATAATCAACAACAACGGCATCTACAGTGGATTTGACGAGGAGTCTTTCAAGTCACTGAGGGAAGGACAAGACTTGCCCACTGTGTAAGTTGCATTTAGGTGGAACAGAACTGTCACTGGTACTTGGCTTAAAATCATTACACAAGAAGGAAACTAATATCAATGAAAAACTATTTTCCTGAGAAGTCCTCCAGTGACATTCCTTCCCAACCTGTGCTTAATGTGCTTCATAATCATAATTGCTTATAAATACTCAGGACACTTCCCACTTCACTGAGCCCCAACTGTCACTATGAGAACATGATGCAGATGTTTGGCAAGCAAGGTCACTTCTGCACCACAACTGACCAAATAAAAAAGGCTGTCTATGTTGCAATGAGGGTGAGTCTGCCATATTTTATCCAACAACTAGGCAGTAACATTTGTCTTCTTACACAGGAGAATGACTCCCCTTCAATGATAAATGTGATGATCAGCCCATTTGCTGTCCGCAAGCCCCAGCAGTTTGAGTGGCTTACACGCTCCAAGATATGATTTGTTATTTCTTGAGACTACAATTATTTGGTGCTATGGTGTTTGGGTTGGGGACTGAAATCATTACATGGGTGGCAGGATCAATGCGGATCAAATAATGGAATGCCATTTAGAGGTGAAAACCATTCTATCAATGAAAACTGGTGGTATTCTGAACTTGGCATGCTTGCCAGTTCTTTTATTCCAATGTATGCTCAAATGACATTTATGAATTTTGTCCATTTTTTATATGAATAAATATTCAAGTGAAAGGCTGAATGACATATGTATGAAAATAAGATTGCTAACCAGAAGGATGCATCTTAGCTGACAATAAGGCACTTGTCATATCTTACATTTTAACATGTTGTCTTTGAGATTATGCACATAGAAAAAGAGGGGATCATCCATAAGTACGTATCACTAGTAGGGAGTACAGTGTTGCACATTAATCGAGGCATACTGCTAGCGACATTTTCCGAGGCGGCAGAGGAAGGAATCTTGCTCGCCCGGCTGGCAGTATCCTTATCTCCGATTCCTTCTTCTGCTGATTCGGAAAATGTCGCTAGCCACCAGTGCCTCGAATGGCTCGATTAATGTCCAACACTGTACTTTATGGATGACCCAAACAGGAACAAACAACCTTTACTCGCTTTCCACCTCACGTAGCATCAGTGCTATTCTGCCTCTGGAGATGTCAACTGAGACAACTTCAACCTTGACCCTGTTGCCCAGCTGCAGCCTATGTCCTCGCATCTTACTTGAGTGGACCAATCCAGCACGACCTACTCCAATGTCCACAAATGCTCCGAAGTGGGTCACATTTGTCACTTTCCCTACACAATGAAAAGCTGTAAAATGCCGATCAGGTACAAGCTACTTGTAACTCTTACCTGTGAGAACAACCCCTGGCTGAAGGTCCTCCATTCGCATAACTTCTTTATGGAAGAGTGGCTTATCAAATGCAGCTCTTATATCATAGTCCAGGCTCTGCTGCAGACCATCCACTATCAGCTGTATTGTCGGCTCTCCTATTCCATACTTCTCTGCCAGCTTGGCGACCGCTGAAAAAAAGAAGAGTGCTTGAGTATAACATAACTTTACCTTAACAAAGTCCTCCAAGTAAATGGCAACTAGCTAAACATTCTGCATGAGCCATTGATGTGAGTGAGGTAGATCCCTTACCATTACCCGGCCCATAGTAGGAAACATTGTGGCCAGTGATATTACAGGCCATCTCCATCGGAACTTACATATTTCTGAAGGATGTTGTTATTGTTATTTCGCTTCTTAAAATTCAGTCTCGAGAGTCAGATTGTTTAGCGAAAATCATTCACTTCAGACACCTTGTAATTTGTAGGTACTGTATAAAGGTAAATCAATGTCGCCATGCATTTTATTTAAAGCAGAACACGACATGGCAAGTAAAAATCTGCATAAGTAAGTGCAGCAAAATGTCTCTAAAAGCCTGTTTCCACAGCACAATTTTTTCCCTGCACAAAATTGTCCATTTTCAATTCTTGTACAAAAAGCAACTTTGGACAGCGTAATTCCAAAAGATGTTCCAACTGGCCAATTCATTAACCATTTTTCAGTGCTGCCAGACAATTTTCAGTGTATGCTTTGCAGCTATGAAATTACCAAATTTAGCAAGGAAAGTGCACACATAACATGCAGGACATGAATCTATGTTCAGTTTATTAAATTTACTTGTCATTAAAGGGACACTCCACTCAAAATACAAGTTGGCCTCTAAAAATCAGGCAAAAAATCCTCATTCCGGTGATACCATTGGTTTTTTTCTACGGCGAATGGTAATCCGAGAAATAAAGGTCAAAGTAGGCCGGCTGCTATCCCCCTCCCCCTCCAGTCCAGCCCACACCTCCCCCGGCCACCTGGCAGCTGCCTGAGGAAGTTGGATGCGGATCACCCGCAGGTTTGAAATGCAGTTCGGTCGGATATTTCTGGCTGCTGCCAATGCATATGTTGTCACAGAGGACCGAGGTGTTACTTTTCGGACCTTGCCTTTGCCTTCTCGGAATCAGGATTTTTTTGCCTGATTTTTAGAGACCAACTTGTATTTTGCTTGGAGTGTCCCTTAACTTCAGGGTCCGAAATTCACTTGGCACTGTGCACTGTGGTCATCTGGCATCCAGAATTCGACAAAAACAATTTGGGACACTTTCAAAATATTGGAATATTTAGTGTCACTTCCTTTGTACTTTTTCCAAAATTTTAGATGGTCCCCATATTTTGTGCCAGTGGATTAAGCGGAAACTTTTCCAATGCTAGATTTTTGTTTCCTCCTGAAGGATTTCCAGCTTCTTTTTAAATTATATATTACATATTACATGAACGAAACCTGCTCAGTAAGGAAATTGTGCGGAACAGAGTGACTCACATGTAGTTTTCATGAACCGATGAACTGAAGTAATGAAAGGCTGCGTTCCAATCTCATCAGCATTTCCTTTGAATTCAGATATGAATCTGAAAGAAGCAAAACAACACCAATTACACACCAACTCATTACTATGATTAATGCAAGCATACCTTTTAGCGTGCTCGTACGATTCAGGGTGAATGCAAGTGCGATCTAGTGGTTGCAGTTTTGCAGCAAGTTTTTTCTTGTCATTAGTGACACTAGCTGATGAGCTGAAAATAATTTTTAAAATACGTCACGGTTAAGCACAATAAAGATTATTGACATTGCAAGAAGTTCGCTGCTCCTCATCACCAAATGAGTTTGAGGAAAATTAATCTGGGCTTTGAAGGTGGTATTGTTTCCTAATAATCATGACAAATAAAACTAATAAATACAAGTGCCATGATTAGTGTGTCATTGGCACTTTGCTTGCTCTTCTGAATTCCCATGAAGCTGGAGAGACCAAAACTCCCCAACAAGAAGCCAAAGGTTGAAAAAAAAACTGAAAATTTTAATTCATGCATTTAAATATTACCTGCTACACCTCTTCGTCTCCCCACTTCATTCTACATGCATGCTTATGCTTTTAATTAAATGTACAAATCATGGAGATTAGGAATACAGAAAAGGACCAAAAAACTCACCTGCTTGAACTAGTTTCAGGCAAGATGCGAACAAAGCCAGCACACTGCTGCATTGTCTTGGGGCCTATCCCCTTGACTTGGCTGAGCTGCTCCCGATTTATGAAAGGACCATTCTTACTTCGCCAGTCTATGATACTCTTCGCCCGGGATGTGTTCAGACCTGCCACTCTCCTGCATTAAAGGATACCAAAATTTATTCTTTCCCATTCATGCTTAATATGCACACAGACATTCAATATTTGCAACAACCTACCGCAACATATACTCAGAGGCCACATTGATGTCAACTCCAACAAAGCTGACACTCTCAGACACAACTTCATCTAGAGAAGACTTGAGCATCTTCTCTGGCATATCATGCTGGTACATGCCAACCCCAAGGTGCTTGGGCTCAATCTTCACATACTCCAGAAGGGGGTCTTGCAGACGTCTAGCAATCGACACAGCACTGACAACATTGGCATCCCATCCTGGAAACTCTTGCTTTGCTTCCTCAGAGCACGAGTAGATCGATGCTGCCTGCTCACTTACAATGGTATACGAAACATCCAGGGGACTGAAAAATCCTTCTTGAATTAGTTGGGTCAGGTACAGTTCAGTCTGTCTGCAGGCAGTGCCATTTCCCAATGCAATAGTCTCACATCCATGCTTCTGCATCAAATCCCGGAGCAGGTTTTTGTGACTGTTAGCTGAACTTCCTTTGCCACAGTGTGGGTTGATGACGTCAGTGTCCAGAACTTCTCCAGAGCCAGACACAATTGCTAACTTGCATCCATGCTTAAAGCCAGGGTCAATTCCTAACACCACCTTCCCTCTGATAGGAGGTGTCAGTAGCAGTTTCTTCAAGTTTGAGCCAAAGACATCGACTGATGCCTTCTGGGCAGTGTGGGTCAATTGGGAGCGGATCTGTCTCACCATGAAAGGTAGGACTGCAAATGAGAAAAGTGCATGTCAGTTCTGATAACAGCATCATAGCACACACACACACAACACGCCTTGACACACTAACACACTCCACTGAACACCCCTAATTAACTGACATTCAAATGCATGCAAATGAGCATTATTGTAGGCAAAATAAAACTAGTTCAAGCAAAGTTTGCCTGACATTAAGATTGCTTCTAACATTTCTCATTGACATACCACACACCAAATAGAATGTGCGCTCCCATTGTCTAGACTTGACATTACATATCCTCGTAAATTACCCAAACATATTTGCTTTTCAGTAAGAAATTAGTGTAGTAGTAAATGTTTCGTTCAATGAGAGCAATCAGCTTGTACCTAACTCCCAGTTAAATGGTGAAACCACAGTGGGTTAAAAATACAGCCCAAAGATGTACAAGTACGAAAACAGGCCAGACGAGGCCTGTGTTGTTGGACATCTCAATGTAATATTCTAAGGGCCATTGTGCATATGAACTCTCTGGTTTTGCTCTGACACAAAATGTACCAGGAGGCATGAAGATGGCCACTGATCCTGAATTATGACCTCGAGTCCTTCCTTCCTCTAATAACATGGCAACATTTATTGATATAAAGTGCTCCCAGCTTGTCCAAAATGCTTCCCATAATAAATAATAATAATAATAATAATAAATGCTTCAAAAGAATTAGTCTTTTGGTACACTCTCTAGAAGTCAAAGGGCATACTCAGCCTCTTGTAAGCATCATGAATGGCTGCAGAAATGATCTCGTTTCCAGACTCCAGCACATTTGGACCCATGCACCACTTTTGATGGCAAAAGGTTGTGAAACTGAGGGAAGTGCGCTCAGACAACACCACCTTCACATTCAGGGCCTTCAGGCTTTCCCCCCGATTGATGGCCAAAACCTGCAGAAAAATATGGTGTACCAATGAAACTGTGTGAACCACTTACAAGGAATCTCCCACCAACCTGGTGAGGTTGGAGTCTCCTAATTGACCCAGAGAAATTATAGTAAAGCTCAAACTTGTGAAACTGCTTGTCACTGGAATCCTTAGCATCCTCCTGTTTAGCAATCTTCGACTTCGTTGACTCCATCTTGATTTCATGATGACTCATGCTAGTTTTCAAAGTACACAAAGCAGAATACATTGCATAATTTCAGGCAAAATATATGTTGGTGCAGCACTTCAAATATGAAAGATTCAATATTGCTCCCAGCACATGAAACATATATGATTAAAATCAAGTTGGTCATATGAGCCAAATCAATTACAGCCAACACTAATAATTACTGAATATACACACTACGATTGGTTACATGCCTCACATTAGCAATGGTGGTACAGTTAATAATATCACCTGCCTCTACGTGACATCCACTACTCCATCTACTCAACATACAGCATAGTACTTGGTCATGCACCACATTGGGTCTTTCCCACCAAAGCCGATAATTGCAATCCCAAATAAAAGAGTAGCATTAGTTTGAAAGTACTCCCAATGAAAAGATCAGATTCAAATCCAAAAGTATTAGCAGCAAAAATCAGTTGATCATCTTATAATTGATGGGCTCGGGAGTAAACAATGGTAAGGGTATGGGTTTTACATATCCCTTACTCCCGAGCCCTTCAATTATTGGATCATGTACAATATCTACTTGGCCAACAACTGTGGAGAAGGAGTGAAAGGAGCTACAAATCTGCATTTTTTTTTTGCTCCCATCAATGCGCACTTTTAAGTTTTTAGCTACAAAGTTTTAATTTCTGACTGTCAGTGTTTTCCTATAAACTGATTGCTTAAAGTAAGAGTTTTACAGGTTTTACTTGGAAAGATGTCCAGTGCGATATTTGATTCTTTGTTCATGTGAGCCAACCTTCTGAACAAGTAGGGGGAGTGGAAATGGGATGAAATTGGGATCACCTTGACCTTGGACTCCTGTGATCTGTGGCAAGGTCTTATAATACTCAGGTTTGGTCACTCCCCTTCTCATTGTGTTCATGGGATCGATGGGGTGGCCATGGCAGCCCGGATAAGGGAAGTGGCTGCTGCAGCACTTTCTGTGACGCCTTGCAAAGCTCCTTTGCATTTAATAGAGAACACGGTAGATTTCTACCATGTCTTCTATTATATGCATCTTTGCCCTCTAGGTTCACACCAAGTGCTGCAGCAGCCACTTCCCTTATCAGTGCTCCCTTGGCCATCCTGTCGACATCCTGAATGGGGACTTATATAGAACTGGGGTATGAGAGGCAGCAGGCTGATCTGTGGTTTGATCAGTTTTGGTGGGAATGGACCTTTAGATAGCAATAAACTCACAGAGAATGTGTGTATTCAAGAACATCCTTGTCCTTGCTTATGACCTCGGCAATGATGTGCTGAATAGAAGTCTTCACATCCTCTACATTTGACTTGCCTTCCATGTTGGCATCTACCAAACTGTTCATGTTGATCTCCCACGAATGGTTGAGAACAGCCGTAGCAGCAGGTTCCAGACCCAGCTTCCTGGCCCTCTCTGCCAGAGTACCCTTTGCTGATGGTTTGTATGGTGCATACTGTGGGAATTAGATTTACTTGTCAGTAATTGACATTATACATTGGAGAGAACTAAAACACTGCTGGTTAATTTAATGATTAATTTATATGCCTTTGAAAGTGTTTTTATCTGACATAATGAACTCTCCAATGTAACTCATGAACATAACCATCTCCATCTTTCCATGCCTCAATAAATGTGATGTACAATAAAAGAGAATATGATTTACATTATCCAGTGTCATTTTTCAAGTGAGAGATTAGGCAATGACATTTTCTGAACCTCCCCACTACTGAGAAACTCGAGGTATAATTTTTTAAAATGCAAACCACAAAAACTCAAACTCACCAAATGGTCTACTTCAGTCACACTCTTGGCACAAAGGATAGACTTCCTGAAGTCTGGGGTCAACTTTCCCTGTTTGTTCACCACATTTAACACAGTGCTGGCCTTCTTTTGCACCTGCCTTAATGTGTAAAGTAATGGTGTCAATAAGGTGAATTAGACAGTGTTTTTTGAGACACTTACTTAAGAGAATCAAAGGTTTCCTTAATTTCTCGGATCTTCTCGGGTTCCATGTTCCCAGTCATCTCCTTGCGGTACCGAGCAATAAACGGAATCGTGTTATCCTCCTCAAACAGATTCTTCAGATTGCGGGCCACTCCAACAGGGATGTCCTGCGAGTCGGCCAGCACCGATTCCATCAGCCATTCCATCTCAATCTGTAGCAAAATATACCTTGTATCACACAACAAGCAGGAACTATCCCAGACAGCTTCATTATATTCCACTTGTGCTAGCACAATTTTTAAAAATTCAAATACTTTACCACCACACAGTCATCATCATCGTCGTCCTCTGCCAATTTACCACTGGAACTTGGCCCTTCTTCCACTTCCATAGGCTCTTTTTTGACCTGAAGCTCTTTTTTGATCCGAGTACGACGTACAGCCGTTTCCCTCTGACCTTTCCCACGTCCCTTACTTTGGGTTTTGGCCAGTCTCTCTGGTGAGTCTACTTCCATCTTCACCTTCTTGATGTCAGGTGGTTCGTCCATGTCCACATCCATTGGAGATGCAGCACGCTTTGCACCTCTCCTGCTCCTAGACTGGCTCATCTTTGACTCACAGCACTTTCCTAGATGAAACAATTATGCTTCACTACACTACTTTCTCTTGCCTCTGACATTGAACATTAAATAGTCAGGGAGAAGATGGTGGCTGAGCGTAATCAACTCTATGAGAGGCTGATGATTCCCACAGTGATGAGGATTAATGTACTGATTGTACTCCATATCTTTGTATGGGGGGGGATCGGAAATGTAAGGCAGAGGCCCAAAATAATTCAACAGGCTGTGACATCCAGATATGCAGATGCCTTAAAATGTAACTTTTCTCAATAATGCCCGATCAGACTTTTAGGACCCTAAAGAATTAAAATGCATTAAAATGATAATTACAATAAACTTTCGCCAATTTCTAAAAGTATATAACAGGAAGTGATGTTTATTTTGAATTAGCCATCATTTTAGGCATTGTTCAAAGCATGATTGTATAGTCAATATATTGAAAAGTATTATACAAAAATTAATAAAAATTAAAATATGGATGGGGTCCTAAAAGACCCCATGGCACGGTTCCAGGGTTAATCTTAACATTCATGAAGTCATGACAAAGTGGTAAGCTTGCCTACAGTTAATGCAACACCTGTATTCAGTCTAAACTTGGGTTTAATGGCAGGTGGTCCATTAAACTGAAGAGTACAGCTTGTGGCTGCTTGTACAAGTTCATTGAAAAAGAATGCCTGGATTATAAAACCCTGTAACTTGAAAACTTGTATTAAACACATTGCAATGACATAAGTCTTGAAGTGCAACAAGAGTATGTTTTGATGGGCGCAAGCTCGACTCCAGTTAAATGGTGAGCTCAAAATAAAAATGAAGAATAAAATAAAAAATAAAACATACTGCAGCAGAGCAGCCGCCAGCCCGCACTCACTTTTTCAGAACCCGCCCAAAATCCCGGTTGTGAATTTCATTGTGTTCCTCCGATCCCCAAACTCACCCTTACGGCCTTGCTTCAACAGCCTGATGATATCTCTCTACACGCGGATCTTCGTCCTACAGGCCGGCATCGCCATATTGGATCATCTGTGTTCCATTCCAGCTGCTACGCTATTCCGTGCGACCGACCGGTTATATAACTATTATTTTGACGCAAATAGTAGCTACAATTTGTAGCCTACAAAGTGGCCAAGACTCAAGTCAACTTGGAGTACAGTTGTACGTACGTACCCTGCACGTACCCTGTAATGCAGCAGGAGGTAAAGGCGCCTTGTGCAGTAGCCCGTGCAGAGGCTGCCTGCTCCAGTACCGCCCCTCAGAAGGTGTATCTGGACTACAATGCGACGACGCCTGTGGCTCCAGAGGTGCTCTCCTGCGTGGCTGAGTCCATGGAGAAGCTCTGGGGCAACCCTAGCTCCAAGTATGAGACTGGACGCAGGGCCAAGGAGGCTCTGGACAAGGCCAGGGAGAGTGTGGCGGATGTGATTGGTGCCAGGCCGGAAGAAATCATCTTCCTCTCTGGTGGAACAGAAGTACGGGCAGGTCACAGTCATATTATGTATTGGTGTGACCAAGAGCTAATAATAAGTTATTAGCTCTTGGTGTGACTGTAATATGAAGATGAATTGCTGATTATGTTTGCAGTTGGCTTATCTAATCAGGATAAAATAAAAATATATATAAAAAGCTGTTTGCTGACAATTATCATCACAGCATAACAAATTAACAATTTCTTCTGATATCTTCAATTACTCGCTCAATTTAATCATGATTAGAGCTGCTGTATCCTTGTGAGATTCGTGAATCACTGTTGGGAATTGGGATGGGGATATAATGGGATATATTATAAGGATAGGGGATCAGGATCGGGTTCGATGCCAACCATGTTGCTTACATGTTAGTAAATGCGTATATGATCAACGCTCGCTTGATTCGAGTGCCCCTCACCTCCTCCAATTGATGGAATACGTACTCCATCAATTGGAGGGGTCAGGGGTCATATACGCATTTATTAACAAGTAAGCAATAGACATTACAGGTACAACACATATGTATAGAGCACTACACTGGGTGACCACTCTTGCAGTTGGCCAGACATGTGACTAAGACTAGTACCACACTGGCAACGGGGGCAAACATATTAACGCTTCAATGCACTCATACTCACTCCCTTGGTGCCAACGCGACATCTTGTAGTCCAGGTGTGGCTCGGGACTTGCTGCCTTCGTCAGTCCACTTCTGGCCTGGACCCGCTTCTCATTCAGAACCGCGTCTTCTGCAGTCACTGATCCTGGTTCTGACTCCGCATCTGGCTGTCTTTCTGTCTTCTTCAGGTCCCTATATACTGCTTTACAGGGCTTTCTTGTTTTCCTGGCTTGTTTTCGGTTGTGGACCAAAAGATATAGCCACTTTCCCTTTCTGATTTCGTTTTCAGTTTTCTCAGGAGTTCAGGGTCATAGGGCCTTACATTATCATTACATCTTTATGAGCTTGCCCTCGTTCAATTCTACATGTTGTCAAGTTGTTTACCCCACTTCGCTTTCAGGCTAACAATCTGGTAATCCACACAGCCTTGGAGGCCTTTAGGAAGTGGAACAAGAGCTCCAGCAATGATCTGGACATGAAACCGCACTTTGTGGCAACTGCTGTGGAGCATCCGGCCATTCTCAGTCCATTAAAGCATTTGGAAAAGTGCAAATTGGCAGGTATTTGGTATACCCAAATGATGTAATACTGGAAGGGCGAAATGAGAGCTGAATTACTGAATTACTCTTTCAGATGTGACGCTCATCCCACTAGACCCAAAGCGCGGTCTTGATCCTGAATCAATCCTCAGCTGCATTCGTCCTTCAACCTGCCTGGTGTCAATAATGATGGCCAACAATGAAACAGGCATGATTTTCCCCGTAGCTGAGATTTGCAGGGTCATTGAACGCTTGAATCAAGTCCGCCGCAGCCAAAAATTGTTCGAGATCTTAACCCACACTGATGCTGCTCAAACCATTGGGAAGGTTCTTGTTGAAGTCACAGAGCTTAATGCCGATTACCTCACCATTGTTGGCCACAAGTTTTATGGTCCCCGAGTAGGAGCATTATATGCTAGGAATTTGGGACGAAATGGTGAGGTGCATCCTATGATGTTCGGAGGTGGACAGGAAAGAGGTTATAGACCTGGCACTGAAAACACGGCAATGATGGTTGGGTTGGGAAGAGCATGTGAATTGGTCAAGGAGAACTTGGATTGTTACCAATCGCACATGAAGAAAGTCCGGGATTATCTTGAGGGAAAACTTGAGAGTCAGTTTCAAGAGCATGTTAAGTTCAACAGGTTTCCTGGCTCGAGGCTGCCAAATATCTGCAGTGTCCGGTTTGTTGGGATCTCTGGGCAAGATGTGTTGGATAAGTGCCAAGTTTTGGAGACCAGCTGTGGAGCAGCGTGTCATTCAGGAAGGACAGAGCCTTCCAGTGTGTTATTGGCGTCTGGACTGACCAAAGAAGAGGCAACAAGCACCATCAGGTTGAGCATAGGAAGGGAAACAACTACAAGTGACATTGATGCTGTCATTCTTGATTTTAAATGTGCGCTGAAATTTTTTGAATAAAAATGTCAATTTCTGCAAGAGTTTTTCGTTGCATCGGCACTGACATTGTGATAAGCTGGTTTCACATGAGCTGTTGCAGCTGCAGTTGGAGTCGGAGTCGCCACAAGGTCCTGCCAAGCAGCTCAAAGTCGGGTTTCACACGGGTGTTCCATTTTCAGAGTTGTTGCTACCACGTGTCCAATTTCCTGCTAGAGCGCTATTCTGGCCGCCTATTGGCCATCATCACCTAGCCGCAGTCGCTGTTGCAGTTGCAGATTCCAAAAGACCGGCCCGTACGACTTTCGTGTGGTGCGACTGCGACAGCTGCGGCCTCGCACTTATTGGCAGGTGGAGTCCAACTCCAACTGCGGCTGCAATGGTTTGTGTGAAACCAACCGCCTTTATGCTGGTTACTAGAGTTAGAGCAACTCCAACCTTCCATTGTGTAATTGCATGCACTTGTAGAAAACCAAGCATGGTTAAGTTTTTTGGTCCCTCCTGAAAAGTATAAAAATTATACGCAATCCATTTTCAGCCACTGTACCCAATTACTTATAGCAAATATCTCCAGCGAAAATATCTTACCACACCCTACACTCGCATATAGTTTGGTAATTACAAATAAATAAAGGCAGAAATACTTCTTGTGGCCAGTAGTATACATCACATATCTATAATGCACATGAAGTGAGTATTCTACATTATGTTGTATACCCTATTCGACTATTGCATTTAGCCTTCCTAATTAACTCACCTTCTGCCTTAATGACCAATAACTAGCACTCAAAATGATTCATCAGAACTTTTCACAACAGATCCCTCCCTTCCCCTCCCACCCATGCATTGATTGTTTAATCCATATCACGATGAGTCAACAGGTTGCAGCTAAGTTACTGCAGCAACCCTGACTGTTTATTATAGAATGCACAATCCTCTTTCGACAAACAGGAGGGCATCATTTTACACCATTGTCCTCTATTTACCACGAAATCTTTACAACCTTTACACTCCAAGTGCATGAATTTATTAAGATGTCAAGAAGAAGCAGCCAGAGCGAAAAGAAGAGTGTGCCCCGAGTCCAGATGCTCAACCCTCGATTCAGAAAGGGTACTACCATCGATATAGATGGGCTCAAGAGTGAGATTTCCAGGCAGAAGGAGGAGGCAGAGGCCACCTTCAAGGAGCAATACGGTGAACTCAGGAGGGCCAGTCTGCTGGTAACTATCGTTGCCTCTCTAGCTCTTTGATAAACATGGTGGACTCATTATCAGTGTTATGCAAAAAACAATGAGAAAATGTAGCATTAGCATTATGGAAGTGAAGTCTATGCCCTGCCCTTGGATACATTTTGTTTTGCCATTTATGTTAAAATTTTCTTTCTATTGCAGTAAAATCTGACGTAAAAGACTCATAGATAGTCCATTGCTGTAAATATAAGATTAGCTGGAAGAGGGCTAGATGTCGGGTAGATGTTTTAAATGGAAGTGCAGTATAATCATGAACATCTGATTCTAAGTCAATAAGATAGAATGCGCTTGGTACAGTCATTGACAGAGTACCAACACAATTATTCCCTGTTGACATGAAATCAGGCTATCAATGGCTCAGTTGGCAATAATTTTGTCCTTAAAAACCGACGAATCTGCCAGTACCAGATTGGGTTTGGTTTCCTCAGTATAGTGCTTGTGTAAACAACGCTTCATGCGGAGGCATAATAATAACTGCAGGGACACTAGCAGAGCCTGAATCAGTATCTCAATCCGTGCTTCTTTTGGTCAGAGTCGTGAAGAGGCCCTCCTGCGTGAAATGGGCCACTGCAACCTCTCTGAGAAGCTCCCTTCCACCCCTGGGAGTGAGTTCTCCTCGTGCAGCAGCAGCACCCTGACCTACAGCGGCATGCCCACAGAGGAGGAGTGGCGTGAGAGAATGGACGCTGTTGAGAAGACCCTCCTGGAGATGCGGGAGCACATTCTGAGAGAGATGGACCTCAACCTGATGGATGGGTGGAAAGTGGAGCTCCCAGATGAGAGTGCCTATTCCACTGGGGTCACGTCAGACTTCCGGGATCTAGAGTTCCCAGACCTTGACATGAAAGCAAGCCTGGAAGCAGATATGCTGGCCCTGGATGACAAGTATGCTTACAAAGTTACCCAACTGAAAGGACAGATCACGGATCGCGCCCCAACTGACGGGTGGACAGTGGATGATCACCAGATATTCTGGTACATACATAATAAGTTTCCCCGCCTCCAGTACTCACACCACAAGCTTGGGTCTGACATACTCAAGAGGTTGCTGCCTGAGAAATCCTGCAGTGAGCTGGTAAAAAAATACCCCACCTTTTTCTAGTGTAATTGCAATATTGTCATAAAGTCACAATGACCAGCAGGAAGAATCTGAGTTAATCGCATTTTTCTTAAAACACCTCCCTACTAGAGGGGTAGTTGGAAAAGTAGACAATATCAACCAGTACTCACATGATGCTCTTCACCGTTCTTCACTACTTAACATCTCATTCCATTACGTGTAACAAACGTAAGCTTCCGGTAAAGTAGTACCAGTAAAAAATCTTGCAGATGCTCATTACCTTGGCACCTCACCTTCAGGCCAGGTACTGATAAGTGAATTGCATGCACTGTTTGAAGGAGGCTTTCCAAAAGTGTACAGAAAGTACCCGTTTTAAGCCAGTAACATTGGTTCCAGCACACAGCAGCGTTAAGTGAATCAGCTACAACAAGGCAAAATAATTATTATAAGTGAACGAGACGTGTTCCAAAATTGACACTTTTCTCACTGAGTTCTAAGTTAATATTTCTGTCTTCAATGCTAAGTATTTCCAACATTTAACACACGTTTAACGGCAGGTTAAGTGACATAAAATGGGTACTTCCTGTACAAACATGGGCTCAATTGCGTTATGCACAGGATGAGCGGCAATCAAACCAACTCCTATAATGTTCTTCAGGATAAGCACGAGCGTTGGTGGCACAAGGTCCAGATTATGACGGAACGAATGGAGGGCTTGCTACACTCATGGCGTCGGGACAAGGAGGACATGCTGGATGAGGCAATTGATTGCTCTCGTCAAATCTGGGAGCTGCAGCAAAGGAAGGAGAAAGAAACGGCCAAGAGGGAAAAGCAGCAGGCACTCTGCAAGGAGCTCCGTGCTAAAGTGACGTCACTGAGGATCAAGAAGCTGCAGGCCATGCAGGACGAACAGGATATGATGGAAAGGGAGAGAAAGGAGGAAGAGAAGATAAAGACGAGGGAGCAAGCAGAAGAGAGGGAGAGGAGGAAATTAATGAAGGAAGATGTCAAAAAATATAAGGTATTGCAGGTGGTAGGGGAAAACCCAATAAGGGGCCATGTCATGGTTCAAGAGACTGAACAGTACGTACTAGTGGCAGTAAAGTACTATGGCCCTCAAATTGTTTTGGCCGCTTTATCCTGGTCTTGAAGCAACCCTTCGCACAGGCCCCACGGTGAGCAAGTGTCTGTGTGAAGGGTTGCTTAAAGACCAGGATAAAGTGGCCAAAACAATTTGAGCCCCATAGTACATTTGATTAAGTTGAATTATTATTATTATTATTTATAAGTTATGTTACCCTATTTGAATTGCTACTTATAATGGGTGACTGCAAACTTATCAAAAATTCATTCTTAATTGCACTGGGCAATTGTCTTGTGCAGGAAAGATTACCACTCTGTGCATCATTGGAATTAAAGATGAATGTCACCAGAATGTACTGAGCTCAAGTTCAATTGAACTGGCACCTTTATCCATTCTAGGAAGAGAAAATGAAAGAAGCTTGCCAACGCCAAGCTCGCCTTGAAGAACATGCCATGATCCTGCGGTTCCATATACAGGAGCGCAAGGAGGCCAACAAGGAGAGGGTGGGTTACAGGCGCAGGATGGAACGTGAGAAAGAGAAGCAGAAGAGGGCCGAAGAAGAGGCTGAGAGAGTAAGACTGGAAGAGCGCAAGAAGAGGCTGGATGCCCTAAGAAAACAAGTCCATGTTGAGGCAAAGAGAGACCCAGAGAGACTCATTCAGGACACACAGGCCACCTTGAAGCACAAGGAGCCGCCAGAGGATAACCCAGAGCTGCACATGCAAACCCCACTCTTCAAGGTTACCTCGTTCACCACCAAGGACTTCAACCAGGATCCCAGCCTGAAGCCAGTCCGTTTTGACATGCTGTCATCCTTCCATCCAGAGTGAATGCAAAGCAACCCACCTCAAGTCATTGTTTCTAAGCAATGTTCACTAAATAAAATCAGTTCCTGCTGTTTAACACCATGACCTCCAGGCTGTTTCTAGATCTACTTGCAGCACGTACAAGCAGTATTGTTAATGCCAATAACTTCCCTTGCCTTCATACAGATAGTCCATGTTCATGGATATGACTCTTGTGTTCAGCCCAATCTCGAAGAATTGCAGCCAATTTGAGAATGGTGGCCAGCAGCTAAGTTCTTGTAGGTTGCCTGGTCATGCCATGAGTGAGCGTTTTAAATTATCTGGCTAACACTGGAATTTTTGAAAAGTTCACTTGGAATCTCACATGCTGAAGTTCCAAACTTTTGGAACTGACAAGTGTGATAATGAATGAAAACGCAACATTGTCAATTCATAAGCAATGGTGTAGGTATGACCAAAATGGTAAAGCAACTCAACTTAATCCAGTCCTACTTGAAAGGTCTAAATGGCAAAATTCAGAGAGGCAGATTGACTTTTAAACTCTAAAGTTACGTGACACGACATTTACAAGCAATCAATACCTACTCGAAGACAGTGATTAGTGTTTTAATGCTTCTAAAGATGTTGTGAGTTATACAAGAAATTTTGAGGAACTAGTGGGGGGATTTCCATTCTATGACTCGTACCATCAAGATTTTGGACTCCACTCACCTTCAAAACTCACAGTTGCAGCCTCTCTCCCCACATCGGGTCAGGTTGCACCAGCACAAGGTTGAGGTTCAAGTGTGAGTCTACTATTGTTATTAGTTGTTGAACAGACTGAAATAATAATTAATAACAATGGCAGACGCACACCTGAACCTCTAATTTGTGCTGGTGAAACTGTCCCTGAGAGTTAGTTAACAACAACGGACACACCAGAACATTATACTTTCCCTCTCTAATAACAAGATCCTTAACTGCTTTTTGTTATTTGACCAGCAATAGCCATTCCACTTCACTTTATTAATGTTACACACATGGAAAAAACCAAAAGTGCGGACATTCATCCATTAAATGCCACCGAAATTTGCACTCAATGTACTCCAGGAACATTATTATTTCATCAATTAAATTACTTTTTGGCTGCTCAAGAAGAAAAAAAAATCACTTGCCCTGCAAATAAGTTAAACACCACACAAGCACGTCCTCCTCTATGTCAATTTATATATGCATCCCTTGACTCTCTCCACATACACACTTGGGAGAAAAAAAGCTCATTAAAAAATATCTTTAAAAATGGTTTCACTGTTTCTTCTTCCTTTCGTGTGCAGGGCTGCATACTCTTGACCTCTTTCCATCAGGACGGAGCGAAGAAGTAGTCCTTGGTCATTTGGGCTTGGAGTTCTTCTTGATTGACGTAGCCCTCAGATCGCCTGCGGCCCGTGTCGCCCCTGCAATCAACCTGTGTGGTGCTACTCTTTGCTTGGCCAAGGTAACCAGGGAGCGAGCTGGATGAATGGCGGTGCGTGAACGACGCAATACCATTGTAGCGCTTACTGCCCTTCGGGTGCTTCCAGAGTGGCAGTGAGTATTGTTCAAGGACAGGCAAGAAGGAAGCAGAAAGGGAAACTACTGTTAGTAAGCAGGCAGTCACAAACACTTTAAATAAATTGATATAGCTTAAGGATAACCTGCATCATGAAATAGGAGCAAGAGGCAGGAGACATTTTTATGCTCTATTTCTCAATCAAGAGACTGAACCCAGCTTGCACTTGAGACTATTTTATAAATCCCACCCAGAACACTGTCACTTGTTGTTGCAAAAGGAAACCCCACTTGGGAGTTTTAAATAGGCCTACAAGTAAAATCAATTGCTTGGTCAGAATTCAAATTAACTTGTATAACTGCAGGTAGCCTGTAAGACTCAGAAAATATGTATCCAATAGGACACAAAAGCCAGAAGTTATGCATGACTTGCAAAGTCGTGTAGCTGCTACTTTTCTCCACAATGAAGCTAGAATCAGCTCAAGTACTTTCATCTTGGAAATCTACAAAAAGCCTAAATCTGAGAGGAAGGGTGCACTTTGTCACTGCCCTGTACACTCACTCTACCTGAAGGGCCATGTCTGGGTCTATGTACAGTATAAGAATTTATAAGCTGCAATCTGGCATCACTGCTGTTTTAAACCCCACTTATACTGTATTTAAAATGACAGGTCTAGAGCAAGTCAGGGTTGAACCCAGGGCCAACCCAGACCTACATACAGAATGAAAAACAAGCGCCGAGTTACTCAACTTCAACCCTAGAACTGCCAACGCAGAGTCAACTTCGACTCTTCTTTTGAAAACCCATTATGTACACCAGACAAAAAGTAGAATAGCCTACATTTGGCCTACTTACACGATACCTGTAGTGGTTGGTCGTGTAATAGTTTGTACCTTCACCTCCTCCTCAATGTCCTCCTCTCTCCACTTGTCCTCTTCCCCTCCTGCTTCTTCCTCCTCCTTCTTATCATTATCACAGCTTTGGTCGGACTTGGAGTCGCCCTGGTTCGTCGGACTTGCATACGACTGGACAAGTGGGGGAAGGATCCATTCGCACGCACACAAAAAAAAATTCAGTAAAAAAATGTGACGGTTGCACGGAGAGGAAGGGGAGAGGATGGCAATAAGAGCAACAATTAAAACATTGTCCCAACAAACAGTAAATTTACACTGAAAAAGTGATTTAGTGAGTGATAAGATCAAATGACTGGGTTATCTAATCAAGTCTCTGCGAGTGCCAGAATAAAAGCTTGAGGCGATACAGAAACAATTCAGCTCTACATAAGCAATGTCTCCGTCTTTTTTTTATTTTTTAGGTCTCATATCTCTACGGAGATGATGCATAAGCATGGGTAAAAATGCAGATCAGACAAAAAAAAAGTATAGCAGAACAAACAGCGTAAACTAGGGGGTTAAAAATTACCTTCTTCACATCACACATTTTGCTGCTACCCATTTCAAGGTTGGCATGGTGGAATGGAAAAATTCGGGTTTTTTTTTCATGGTGGGATATAGGTTAAGGGGAGGGCAAAAAAAAAAAATTGTTGGTGATTCTCATAAAGCGACTAATTATCTTGGAAAGGGCAAATCCCATAGTATCATCATCATAATCATCATCATCATGCAATTATCATGTGCCAATAATATTGTCTTTTATCAGATGAAATGTGCCCCATCCAATTTCCATCTAATTTTCAATATGCCCTACTATACGTACAAAAAACATATATTATGTCAGTTTTCTGGACACTTTCTTTTTTCCTAGTTGACTGGAGGCAGTCTAACACTCACATTTCCTGGTCTAAGACTGAGAGGGGCTGGTGGGGAAGGGGGGGTCGAATCCCCATTGTGGCGTAATCAAAAGGCTCTGTCATTGTTTAAGCAACTCTACTGTTACTTCCAACTCTCTAATTAACCGTTACCACAGAGAATGATAGTAAAAATAGGAGCTATGTCATTTCCTAGCTCCCAAAAATTCTGTAACCACTGTAACTCTACAAATCTGAGGTGCATATTGTTCCAGAAGTAAAAAAGGAATTAACTAATCCTCAGATTTGCAGATACCTACACTAATTGTAAGGAGGAGGCAAAAAACTGTTAAAATGCTACTTCCTATGTAATCTACTGATCAAAGTGCGACTTATCCACACTGTTAGGACATTAGTTATGTTATTCTTTAAAAAATTAACATACACTACAACAGACATTCTACTTTTCGAGCGGGCAATGTAGGAACCACTTACTTTCCTCAATCTTTTTATATTTCCCGTATATACCTCTCAACACAGCTCTAAACATATCCTGGCCGAGGGTGCGTTCGGTCAAAGACAACAACGGAAAGGGGGGAGGGCGGAGATTAGTTTTAAATCTGACACATGCTTATTGTCAAAATGGTGGCTGGTGGGGCATTTGAAAAAGATGTAGACAATGAAGTAACAAGTTGGTGGAAAGTTTGGTGTGGGAGCAGGTAAGGCACTTGTAATGACATTTACCTTTGGCTTCACTGCCTGGTTGCAGACACGCAGGTGCAGCTTCTGTTTGCACAACGCCTGAAGGCAGGCCACAGCTGCAGACAAATATATATATTTTAAAATTAACAGGCCACTTGGTAGCAGTTAAAAATGGTTTCCTGTAGCATTGTATAGCAATTTTGGAGAGCCTCAATCCTTAACAGATATACCAAGGAATACTGCAGAAAGTTATTTTCAGATCTCTCTTCAGTCTATGCTGTTGCGACATTTTCTTTTGTGTCCCACAACTACAAGTTTAATACATTTAGCATGGGTTCCCTCATGGTTACCTGCTTCTCTATTCCTGTGGTATTTGTTCTCCCAGGCATCCATCAGCATGTTGTAGTATCGCACAGTCTCAAAGTAAGGGAAGTAGGTGTGCGTGTCTGAAGTGGGGAAGATACGGGAAAACCTTCCTGCTACTATCAGCTCATCCTCCGCTTCGATCAAGTGTCGAACGTCATCTGGGGTCAGCTCCTCCAGAATGGTTTGGATGTAACTCTACAAGGAAACCAGACAAGAACACATTAAAAGTGAAACACAAAAGAAAGCAGGAAAATAATTCACAACTTCTTGCTCTATCTAAATTTTGCACAGGCCAAATATATGGAATATTAAACTGAAAATGAGCCACTACACCATGCCAGGATGAAAGAAATATTCATTCAAGGTGAAAAATCCTGACGCTTTGCAAATGTCTCACTTTCCACCTACTACCCATTTGGATGCCATCTGAGCTAAGTTGATCCATCATCGGATGAAACACTCAATTCCAAAATGTTGGCAACGTTATGATTACAGCAGAGGACAATCCATATTTTAAGGGCGATAGCCCTTAAGACCGTAGCATAGATTTCAACAATGTTTCAACAATGAATTTTTCCTACTAGTTCTTCTTCTTGTTACGTTTTTTTTATTCGCCCTAACTCAAGTTCTGCTGCAGGTAGAGCTTCCAAATTTTGAACACAGATCCCCACCGTCGTGACTTGATTTCCTACCACTTACACTTTTACTTAATTCCTCTTCAAAACGCCGCAAAAAAAATTTAAACCCACCAAAAAATACGTTTCCATTTTTTTGCTCAATACCTCTTCGGAATTTGGTTTCTTCGTCAAAAGGCCGAAGGTGCAGTGGGATGGTGCGGATCTATGTTCAAAATATCACTGTTCCCACTGCTACAGGATTGGAGCTGTTATTTTTTTTACCTCGTATTTCTTCTGTCATTAATTCATTTGTTCATTACGCCATCACCTAGAAACGACAATCTTGTTTACCCACTAGCCATATTGTTATTAGCCAAATGTTA
>JYFJ02003897.1:0-36732 GCA_000934665.2 Catajapyx aquilonaris
TTTCTTTGCACCATTGATAAGAGGACACAAAACTGCGTAACATATGTTTTTTTCATAAAATTCTCATTGAGTGACTCTAGCTTCATTTCCACCTTAAGGATTAGATAAAACACGCCGCGAGAAACATTTCCCTGGACATGCTGGAGCGCGTTATGATGGGTTTCGTCCGGAATTTGGAGGAATATGTGTTGCCCGCAAAGCTGGACATCTATCCAGTGTTGTTTTCAAGAAGTGACTTTTTTGGACCTTGATCCATAAATGGCACATCTTTCTCTGTGTAGTGTAATTTTATAAAAATATAATCGTTCGTCACTTACGCCATGCTGTGTCGTTTAAACCAGCCCATGACTTTTGCCCCACCCTGTATTTGGCGTCCTGGTCACTCCCCAAAACATACACTGCCGACCCTGTGATGCAACTTTTTCCCCAACATTTCAATACAGGTTCAATACTAGCCTGGGAACCACATGATGTATTCGTTGTACTGAAAATTTCGTAGTAATGCATTTCTTAATAACGGGATTACAAATACATTGCTCTTATGGCTGGCTGACCAAAATTTAAATTTTGTTTCGTTCTATTGAAATTTCGTTGTATTGGTATTTGTTAACTCGAGATTTGATCTGTATAATATTGGTAGCAGGTGATGACCAAAGCCAGGGTTTCATTTCCAGATGAGAACACATACGGATCCCTCACCCAGTCTTGCCCTCCTCTTACAGCACTTGTGAGTGCCTGATTGGCCATGCCTTTTGTGCTACCCATCTCTTTCTATGCAGTGTACAGTAGCACATCACTACGTCCAAACCATTTTTGTCCCAAGACATTTCATCTTGAAAAAGATACTCGTATATCAGATATAGGGTCTCAGAAAAGGTGCATTGGATGAGTACGCCATTGGATGGAATGTTCTATTCGTAAAATTTCATAAGGCATTTTTTTTTTTTCCTCGATCTGGTTGAGTAACACCTTCTATCCCCAGTCAGATAGTCCTGCCAAAATGCCAAGTGGTATGCCTTCAGTACTTAAATTTTCATATGTTGGCTACCAGTGGAAGTCCAGCACAAGGTTGTAGTCGCAGAACTAGCAATTGCTGAGAAATTGTCTATGGTGAAATGAAACCAATGTCCTGGGAGAATCCAGAACTACACACATTTTCCCCTTTACCATGCAAACATTCAACAATGTGCACTGAGCATTGGCAACATACAAACAAAATTATTCTACATTAGATAAAACAGCAATAATGCCACCATGTTATTTATCCTCAGCCACATTGCATCCTTCCAGCAAGTTTCTTAGCAAGCCAGATATTGTACAATTCCATCTCTTCCAGCTAGAAAGAGATGGTTGTGTCAGAAGGCATGGCAAGTCAGGCACTTGTTTGGAAATTCTGGTAGAAGTAATGGTCAGTCGTCAATGCAGCATTACCTGGATATGCAAGCAACAAATTTCTTACATTTGTCATACATTTTCATTACAATTTGACTTATGTGACTGGAGTGCAACACCAGCACTATTTATTTCCTCTTGTTCATAAAATTTACATTTTTGGCTTTGAGCATGTTGGCAGGCTTCAGCTCACTGCAACTTGTAAATACACAACATAATAATTAAACAAATACTCTCCTGCCTCTTCTTTTTGATTCACTAGGTAACAAAAGTAATGTTCCTTAGGGACTTACATAAATGAATCCCAATCCAGCAAGAAAGGGCTTGACAGGATATTATCAAGATCTTTAAATGACTGGATTGCATCACATATAAAATAAATAAGAAATGGCGCTTCTTCCTATTAATTAATACCGGTATGACATTATAATTATCTTTACAAAAGATCCTTGAAGTTTTAACTTACTGGAACTTTTTAAAATTATAAATCATATTCAAAATAATATTATGACAGGCACTCTGCATATCATGACATGCATATACTTCAACCTTTATCAGCTACTGACAGAGTAAGAGATTCCCCCTTCTCTCTGACCTGGTCTAGTTCTTCCCTCAAATGATTATCCTGCTCCTGTAAGGTCTCCAGTTTCTGCAATAAGGCTGCATTTTCCTTCCGAGCTTCTTGCAGCAACCTCATTACATTTTGGGAGGCACCTCCTTTAAATCTTGTCTGGCTTGTCTTTGGGCCCATTGGGAGGCTAAGAGAACTCCTGTTCAGGGATGAAGTTGAAGAAGCTGTTCTCGGCCTGCCTGGTGTATTCATTTCCTGCTTGGCCACCAGCTGCTGCTGCAGAACACCTACACGGTCGTGTAGCAGGCGATTTTCTCGTTCATACTCACAAATTCGTTGCTGCATATCTTCAAAGGCGATCTCATGCTCAGGATTACTGGGGGCATTGTGTTGCTGCCTGTCCTTCCTCTGGTCATTCAAGAGTCGGACCAGCTTTCCTGCCAATCTTTGTACATGTCATGGAAAGATAGCATATCAAGTGAAATTTTCATGGATCTGTCAATAGACAACACTACAGTATAATGAACCTCATGGCATGAGAATAGATCCTGATGTAAGAAACAAACACGTCTATCTTTGTAACTGTCTCATTAACATGCTTGGAGCCATTTTAAATAGCCTACTCTGAAAAAATGTTGAAAAAGAGTTGTGGCAATAGGGTTTGTCAGACAAAATAAGGTTCCATTGCAGATTAAAAGGTTATCTTCTCAGCAGGTGCATGACTAAGCAAGTAATTATTCAATTATTGTCATGATGAGTAAATTGCGATGAAATTTTTTACGCAATGATATTGCAGCATGAAAGTTGTGCTCTGGCATGCAATAAAATACTGATTAGTCACAATTTCCACTGATAATATATTAAAGGGATGAGTGCAAAAACCAGATCTGTCCACCTTTGGCCGAAAATGAAGTATGGGTGGACAGATCTGGTTTTGCATGAACCCCTCTTCAATTGCTGCGCACAGACATTTGATTTCAGAAATCATTGAAATGGTTCATTCCATAATATTGTCACTACCCCAATGTAGATGCAATGCACACCACTGTCCAAATTCCTCACTTTTTAATCTTTTCCTCCTGCTTTCGCCCATGTTTCTTGATTATGCTGTGGTCTTCTAGGAGGCGAAAGTATCGGTCCTCCAGTTCTTCCCTGCTCATCTTGACCACCTGCAGCCTCTCGCGAGAGCATGTGGATTCTGGCAAAGAAAGGTGTAAAGTTCAGCACACAATTCCCAAGCTCCAGTTCCAAAAACAATACAAAAAAAGGAGTGATGAAAAGCGTCACCATCAAGAGAAATTTGCGAGACTCTCACGTCGTCCAGCGAGTATCCGGATCCAGACACGTCCTTGACAGGGACCAGGTCCGCCCTGGGATCGTCCGACATCATCCCGGGGCTTCCCTACCTGGTTCTACAGCGATGGCGAGCGCCAGCTAATTCCTCACACACTCAAACACGACGCCATTGTTGTTTGTTGACACCTCCCTCCCACTCGAATAATATGACGTCATTTTAATCCCCTGGCGGCTGAGCGGGCAACTACTGCTCAAAACAGACGCCATGTTTGTACTCGCACGATCACGTGACGGATCGAGTTGCAAGATGGCGGCCGATGAAAGATGGCGATGATGAGCGCCTAGGATTTTTAAATATAGAAATTGTGGCGCTGTTGATTGAGGGATGAGTCTCACGGGATTGGTGTGTCCTCTAGTCCGCACAAGTCATGCCTGGTTAGTTGGCCTCATTTCTATTAACTACCGTACGCAATTAAAGTTGTCAAGGGCATTGTGACCTTTGCATGGCAATGGATGATGAGGACTCGCTTATTATTCTTGCAGGACCCGAACTTTGTCCGTTAGTGCTGTGCATCAGGCAGGGACGAAGCAGGAAGCGGCACTGCCAGCACAGGCACAGGTTGTGATTTGTGGCGCAGGACTGGTTGCCAATTCTGTTGCGTACCACTTGGTCTCAGAGCATGGCTGGAAGGATGTGCTGGTGCTGGAGCAATTCAGGTCTGCATGGCACTCAGCTAAATGAAAAATATCTGTTACACATTTCAAAAGCAAAAATCATTAAAATGCACTGAACCGCATTGTCCTAAGTCTAAAGAGTGTGACTAAAGCCAATGCTAAACCAAAACTGACTCCTGGATATTTCAAAAGGACATGCGTTTTCCCCATCCTGATCAGCAAACTCAACAAATAAGCTGTAACCGTCGCCTTTTCAGAGTTGGTAGTGGTACTTCCCAGTTTGGTTCAGGCACCATTTCCCTCCTCCGCCCATTGGCTGAGAGGCAGCTGGTTAAGAAAAGTCTTCAGTTGTACTGCGCTTTGCAACAGAAGGGTCTTGACGTAGGCCTGCAGCAATGTGGCAGCCTCACAGTGGCTCAGACCAAGGAGAGAATGATGGAGCTTCGGAGAAGTGTTGCTTTGCATCGCCCTACTGGACTGGCATGTGAGGTACAGAGTAGCCATCACTACGTGTACCACCTTCCAATTTCATCTGTCAGATAATGTAAACAGTATCACATGACAATATATTTGAACAGATCCTGAGTCCATTGGAAGTATACAAGCAATATCCATATATCCATACTGATGACCTGGAAGGTGCTGTTTGGGTCCCAGAAGATTCGGTGGCTGATCCTGCTTCAGTTTGTGAAGCATTGGCTCAATTAGCCAAAGAGGGAGGTAAGTCCTTAAGTCATGTTCAAATTAGGACATTAAAATATTCATCACCTGGCACCACTTAACACTTCACCTCTTCCTGTTACATTTCACAAGTTTCGAGTGTCTCAATGTAAACATGCAGTTAGACATTATTTACTTGTGATTTTATTAATTATATAATTTATGCACTGGAATATTACATTGTGTTTATTTTTTTCTTGCCTGGCAGGGGCAAAATACGTGGAAGGAGTTAGAGTGGATCAAGTGGTAACTAGCAATTCACGAGTAGCTTCAGTCCTGACCAGCCAGGGAACAGTCAAGTGCGAATATTTTGTAAACTGTGCAGGAATGGTTAGTATTTTTTGATTCTAGTTTAATGTTTGATACCTAAGCATTAACTGTTGTTAATCCAGTGGGCAAGGGACTTGGGACAAAAGAGCTATCCCAGGGTCCGCATCCCAGCGCAGCCTGCAGAACAGCTCTATGTAACAGCGCAAGAATCAAAACGCTCCAGAAGGATGTTGCCCACCATTCATGATCCTGATGGTCGAATCTACATGAGGTGCTTGAATGGAGGATTTCTAATCGGGGCCCACCTGCAAGATGCCAAGCCTGCCTTTGACGGTTTGGAAGTGCCAACACAATGGAAAGGGAAACTCACTGCAGATCCCAAAAGATTTGGTATGTAAAACATATTGAAGTAACCTCTATTCACAGTCAGCGTGACATTTCACTAAAAAGTATGACTTTCTCTTTGCAACTCCAGATGTGTATCTGGAACATGCAAAAGTTCGTCTTCCTGAGCTGCAACAGGCCACCTTCTCACAGCCAGAAAACCGCCCAGATAATTTCACACCAGATGGACGGTGGATCATGGGTGAGACACCTGAGGTGGACAACTACTTTGTAGCTGCAGGCATGAATGGTGGGGGCTCCTCCTTACCTGGTGCAGGGGGGATAGGGGCTGCCCTGGCTGGATGGGTGTGTGATGGGGAGCCTCCCCCATCCCTAGACCTTCTTCCGTTTGACGTGCGGAGGTTCTTGGATCTCCACAACAATCGACGCTACTTGAGGGAAAGGATAAGGGAGGTGGTGGGGAGACCAGGAAAGTTGCTGCCTCCTCTACAGGCCGAGTTCAGTTTAGCCAGAAGGGTGAGGTGCTCCCCACTCTACAGCCAGCTTGAGGCTGCTGGAGCCGTGTTTGGAACCAGGATGGGGTTTGAGAGACCACTCTACTTTGAGCTAAGCCATCAGGGTGAGGCCAACACTTGCGTATTTTATTAAACATCACAGCTATTTTCCACTGCAGTAGGCAATTCGAGTAATCAATAAAGGAATGTCAATTTGTGAAAAAAATTAATATTTCATATCTACTCTTTGTTCCATTTGAGACCCTTTCACTACTTACAGTGTAAGGGAACTGAAAGTAAAATGACAAAGCCTCTTACAGGGCCACTGTTCCAAAGAGGCAAAGAGTATTAAATTTCTCCCATGACTATGACTCTGCTACAGAAGGTTTACTGTATGACTTGTCACATACAACTGCTGAAAGTGGGTCATGGAGATATTTCCATCCTCAGCGGATGATCCTCCAGCCAAACTACCACCTGGAACATACTTCAAACCAGGCTTTTTTGATTCCCTGCAAGGAGAGCATCAGGCCTGTAGGGAAGGTGTAGGAGTTGTGGATATGTCCTCATTCACCAAGTTTGAGATCAAGGTGTGGAAAAATTGGTCTTATTTCAAGCTCATTATCATACAAAACTTGGGCCCCAATTAACCCGAATTTTTTCTTAAAGTCTGCCCGGAAGGCTGAGTCGGGAGAAGAGGTACTAATCGCATGCCATACCACTGATAACAATGAGACGCCTCTGCTTTTTTTCTCTCGCACCATCATTTTTGCATGCTTATTGCAACGGCTCTAAAACAGAATGTATGTACATGGTTATGGGTCTTAAACATTACTATGCTTATTTTTTATATAGTCTGGAGGCTTAGAAGTGGTGGACTACCTTCAGCGTCTTTGCTCCAATGATGTTAACCTTCCTGTGGGTGGGATAGTGCATACGGGGATGCAGAATGAGAGAGGTGGCTATGAAAATGACTGTGTTCTAGTCAGGCAAGCACAAAACAGGTAGATATGCCAAACACTTCCGGCAAATGAAAAGGGGTACCTTGTATCTCTTCACTTGCAGTTACTTCATGCTGTCACCAACCAACCAACAGACTCGCATTCAAGAATGGCTTCGTCGTCACATCCCATCAGACAAGTCTGTTGGATTGAGTGACGTCACTTCCATGTTCACAGTGCTTAATGTGATTGGTCCAAAATCAAAGGAATTACTTTCAGAGCTGTCCAACTCAGATATGAACCTCCATCCATTTACATACAAGGTGGGTTTTCTCATTCAGCAGGAAGCACTTGGTGTAATGCTGTGCTTCAGAATTTACTTCACATCAACATCAGTGAAAATCCTGTGGACCCTCAATTCCATCCCTCTTATTGGCTCACCTGCACATGTAGCAGTGATTTACATAAACAACTGGAAAACTCATAACAATCAAATGGGCTTTCCAATAGTGTATACATAACTGTGAACTGAAGTGAGCATCTGAGATTATTCACTGATACATATGCATACTAAGTTCTGAAGTATGGTGTATAGAACCAATGAGATTCGTTGGTATCTGGAATGACAGACTGTACTTTACAGAAGGTGAACCTGGGTTATGCTTCGGACGTCCTGACAATGTCATTCACGAACACTGGGGAGCCTGGTTATTGCTTATGCATACCTTCTGAATATGCTTTGCATGTGTACAACCGCGTAATGGAGGTAAGTGATATTTTCCCTATAGTAATACTGTATTACTATCCAGGAGGTGCTGCCTGCCAGGGGTCCCCTACTCTGTGCGGCAGTGTCACGAGGTCTGGGTTGGCCGTGCCCAAGGACGGCCTTCGTCACCTGTCTCCTTATGGAATTCAATACCTTCTGCCTAGCTGCAGACAGGGTATTATCCAAGGGGGTAGTCACTCCTCAAAAAAGTGTACACCGGCTCTCTTGAGTTGCTGCTCTCCGCGGCTCTCCTCGGCTCTCCCCTAGCTCACTAGCAGGCTCACCGATGCCTCGGAGAGTCGCAGAGAGCTGAGGAGAGCCAACTACGTCACAACCCGTGGGGTTGGTGATGTGATGTCAATATGACGTAGTTTTCCCTCAGCTCTCTTCGGCTCACCAGCGAGGGTGTACACCGGCTCTCCGAAGTGACTACCCCCTTGGTATTATCAGTCCTAAAAGCTTAGATCTTGCGTTGATGACTTATGATGTCTGGATGATTGAACTTATGACTTATGATGGATGGTCTGATGACTGGTGGTCTGGATGATTGGTGGTTAATGACTGAGTGATGGATAACTGGTGGCAGCCAAGTTGATGTTTTGTTTTGCATTAATTTGTTTTGTATTAATTTTCTTGTAAATGTTGAGTGAATGGGCTGTTGGGCCTCAATGGGCATGGTCGGTCCAATAAATTCCTAATAAGTATTACTGTAAAAAACGAAGCCAAGTAGACAGACCAAGGGGGTAACTACTACTTAAATCTGGTGTGCATTTGACCACTAACACTTGCATAAATCCCCAAGTAAATCCCATAAATTCTTTTTACAATCTCATCAATCCTATAAAATGTAAATGATAAGTTGCTACCCCTTTCAGATGGCCATGTTGAGAAAATGATCATAAAACTCACCACCACTCCATGTCATGTTCCAGGTGGGTCGTGATTATGGTGTCCGCAACGTTGGCTACTTGACACTCCGTATGATGCGTATAGAAAAATTTATGCCTTTTTGGGGCGAGGAACTTGACTCAGCTACCACCCCATATGAAGTTGGGCGGGGGTGGAAGGTCAAGCTGGATGTAAGTGTTGGTTCCCTCTTTCACCATCCACAGATATAAAGTATATAATATAACATCTTGTTCTTCACACAGAAGGAGTATTTTATAGGGAAGTTTGCACTGCAGAGGCAGAAGGAACAAGGTGTAAGCAAACGCCTGGTACACTTCACGCTCGAGGGTCACGATCACCATTCCCACCCATGGCCTTGGGGTGGAGAGCCAATCTACAGAAATGGGGAATATGTTGGAAGCACCACATCATCTGGGTGAGAACAGTACTCTTTGCTTAGAGAGGCTGGAAGGTCTAGTTCTCTCAGGTAGGGGGAGGCAGAATAGGGGGAGAACATGATGCAAGTGGGGGATCAGATCTACGAAGGTGAAATAATTTGTCACCTGATGGAATTGATAGATAATCTGTAACAGTGTACCTGAAAAAAATATTGCTTCAAGACATATTGCAGTTGCATTAACAGGAATTTGCCTCTAGGTTTGGCTTTACATGGGAGAAGATGGTTTGTCTGGGATTTGTGCGTCACCCAAGGCAAGGTGAATTTGTTTCACCAAACTTCATTGCCGGCAAGGACGCATCCTTTGCGATTGACATTGGTGGGACACGCTTCCCTGCCAGGCCCAGTTTGCATCCACCACCACTACCTACTGTCCACATGAATGCAACACAGAAGGGGTACCAACCAAAGGTCCGAGCTTCAGTTCTGCAGGCTAAAGAGTGAAGAAATCAACTGGTGAATTTGGTCATTATTTGTCCAGGTGTTTAAAAAAGTACAGTTGTTGGGCTCTTAAGAGATATTGTAATGTAGTACACATATTTCATGACTACTGTTGTTATGTTTTGTTGCTTCTGTTTATACCTGCACTGAGTTGACATAAATAAAGTATCTTGTTACTATTTGTTGAAAAAGTGTTTTAAGTTCTCTCCCAAAATCTTGTTCACACAGTAATCTTTCCATACAAAACAATGACAATAGCTCAAAAACAATTTTTTTCCTTGAAAGTCAATAAAGCTTGTGACATGTGCTCACTTCTTTTTCACCGTCTGGCATACTTGCTCACATAATCTTGCACTTTTCCCAGGAAGCCTTCTCGATCACGGCGGTACATGTCAGCTGCTTCAATATTGAGTGGGTCCTCGAAATTCAGGAGATCCTAAGGACAAAGCAAGAATTAAAAAATTTGACAGTTACAATCTATACTTAGGAAACAGCAGCGATCATAGCAAAAGTAGTGAAGAGCAGACAAAATAATGATAAATTAATGGCCTACCGTGAAGAGAGAGTTCAGCCCCCAAACAACATCCTTGAGTTTTCTAGTAGGAGCCCAACCCAGTCCATCAACTGAGTTTTGCCTCAGAATACTCAGGCAGATGTCACCATTTTCACTTATGTTTGGATGCCACAGGGTTGTCAGGCACTTCACTTCTGGAGGCTGTAAAGGAATGTCAAAGTCATCAAATAAAACCATATTGGACTAGGGCACTTCAGGCTAATTAAAAATTTGAGAACATTAATTACTTCCTAGCTTCATAATTTATTGTAGTTGGCATCAAGTACACCATACCCAACACCCTCACACCTGGCTCATTGCTTCCACTCTCTCAATCACAAATGAAATAGTCTGACAGAGGACATGTCAGTTCAGTTATACGCTCATCATACAGTACAGAGTAACTGGTTTTTGTTTGTTTTTTTTGCTGATAAACCTGGCTCTCAACTATGTAGTCAGCTAAGTACTTGGCAAATACAAGGAAGGACTTTATAAAGGCTTGTTACAAGCATAGAGACAGAGAATACAACTGTGTTATGCTTTTGGAGGGTCAAACACCCTCAGTGCAATTCTAAGTACATGACGGATATGAATATATGAAGACCTCGGGGGAAGAATGATCTAGGTCCACTTTTTGTCAACAATGAGTTACATATCTCAGAAGATAGTTTCACTAGTGTAGAATATGATGGTTTGGTCGTGGTTGTGGAGTAATGATCATAGGTCCCTATAGATGGCCCCGAAAGTGGGATTTACAGAGGAACCTTATGGGCCTTTGAAACTTGAAATTGGAATATCTCAGTTTCACCTCAGGTGGACCTTGATCATTCTTTCCCCGAGGTTTTCATTTAGTATTCACCAGTGGCAGATTTAGGGGGGGGGGGGGGGGNGGAACTGGGGGGGAAACTCGCAAAAACCCTCTGTTCTATGGGTTCTTTTCCATTTTGCGGTGGCGACCCTGGGGTCGCGAGGTGGCAAATGAGTAATTACTATTGAGAGACTTCATGTTAGTTAATGACAATGTGTAAATAGTGACGCACCTAAGACTGAAATCAACCAAAGAAATTCTGGTGTAACATAACATCCACTACTACTTGTAAAAAGTGTTAAAATGTAATTAAATCAAATAACTTCTAATGCAAGTGCACTGACAACCAAACTTACTCTTTTTACTCTGGTGAATTTTGAAAATTTTTGCATTTTCTATATCTGCTTGGCCTATAATGTTGTGCAGACATCACCTTGGCTGCTAATTTTCACGTTAGCAGGGTCAAAATGCAGTACAAGCCAAAAGGCAATATTCCGAAGCCACAACACTAGCAGCTGGCCGCGGGTCACAGGTCCCCAGTCATCGTGACTGTAGCCCGCTCTCGGGTAGTGTGAATGAGAAGAATATCACCTCACACACTTTGAAATCAATTTTATGTAACAATGTATGAATCAAGTCTAATCAATCATTTGCATATTACTGATATCGGTCGCGGAGACCGGGGATGGGGGACCAGGGACCTGTGACCCGCGACAGGCTGCTAGTGTTGTGGCTTCGGAATATTGCCTTTTGACTTGTATTTTGACCATGCTAACATGAAAATTAGCAGCCGAGATGATGTTTGCACAACACTATAGGCCAAGGAGAATTTTGAAAATGCAAATATTTTCAAAATTCAGGGAAGTAAAAAGATTAAGTTTGGTTGTGAGAGTTGGAAGACGTGCATGTCAAATTTAGGTGAAATGGGAGTCTACAGCCCATTTATGGTAACCTAAATTAATGTATGAGGTGCTAACCAAAATTTTCGAGAATGTGCTCATAAAAACATTCATATTCACTTTAAGTCCTAATTTTATACTGCCACCTTCAGAGTAGTTACCTTGGGCTCGTATGCAACGATCCCAGCGAATTTTCCGTTTTTGGAAGCACCCAAAAAAATTGGACAACTGTAGCGTGTTCAGCACCTGCTGCGATTTTGCTTAGATCACTTTAGTGGAGTCAAAATGCCTCCTTTTAAACCCAAATTTCATTTTAGGGAAGAGGTAGAAATCACATGGGGCCAGGGCAAGTGAATAGGCAGGGTGGGGGACAGTGGTCATGTTGTTTTGTGTCAGAAAGTCCCTGACTATGCGTGAGGTGTGTGCAGGCTCATTGTCATGGTACAGCTACATCTAGGGCCATTTGAGCCTGAATAGGCTCAAACCATCGAAGTAAGACTTCCTGTTGACAATTTTACCAACTGGAAGAATCCACATTTGTACAATTCCTAAAATGTCAAAGAAAATTATCATCATTGAGTTGATTTTGCTGCAAACTTGGCGTGCCACCTCTGAAGCAGTTAACCCACTCATATGCTATTGCTTATTGCTTATCTCACAACTTGATCATCAAAAGCCTTGTTCAGCATTCGGTGGATTGCAGCTTAAGTTTTGTTGAGCTTAAAGCAACATGCAATACAAATCCTTTGCTCCCTAACATCAGGCATTTTGAAAACTCGAAAAAACACAAGAACACGGTGTCAAGAAAACTGCCAAAACTTTGAAACATGTGCACCTATGAATACGATATTTTTCATACTAATAGCTGAAAGGTGCACCTAGCGATCCCTAGCGTCACAAGTTCGTACCTCTACTGGTTTGCACAGTATATCCAAATTCCCGGAAATTTTGGGTGGCACCTCGTATACAACTTACAGCCATGTTGTATTCCTCTCCAACCACCACATGAAATTGGAACCTCCCTCCTCGCCAGAATCCTTCATCAGGGGCAACAGTAAGATAAAAATTGTGAAGTGCATTTGGGTCTGAGAAATATACATGGCAGGTCGAAGGCAAAGACTGTTCCATCTCCTGAACCTCCTTCACCAAGAGGCGATCACGGATGGACACTCTCTTTGCAGCACTTCCACTGCCTTGAGAGCCCGCAGTAAGGGATGATGAGGAAGAGGCAGTTCCTGACGAGCTGTTGAGGTTGCCCGATGTATTTGATGCATTGCCTTTGCGCAACTTTTTACTCAAGGTAATCATTGTCTCCTCTGCAAAAGAGAATTTTATATGGTTAAAACTTGTGCGTGATGAAATCCCTCCATTATGCAAAATCTTACTGAACAAGAATGCATTGAAAATCATCCGCCCGGAACAAGCATACATTCCATACTGGGCTAGTTATCTAGGGTCTAAGATATGCAGGTTTCCCTCTATGGCCATGTCCAGAAAGCAAGAACTGCTTTTGGCACTTTTAAAGTTTATATTAAGGTATTCCACCCAAAATACTCCACAGCAGCTTTGCAGCCCATATCTTCAGCTATTACTGCTATCAAGCAATAGCAACTGGCTTTTTACTTGGTCTGCTTCCATTAAACAGTTAGGGTGGAATTTTGTCCCACTGCTAATTACTGCTAACTTAGCAGTAACTAGCACGACGAAAATTCCACCCTTGCTGAAGTGTTACTTTTTAACCATTTCTGACATCTTAGAATTGTGCCAGTTGGTATCAGAAGTGTCTTTGCACATCTAAGACATTTTTTCTCTATTATTCTACCAGGCAGGCCACATGTGCAAATTCAGCAATAGAACCTAGGAACAGTGAAATTTCATTGTTCCTCATTATATTGTTTTCCTATATGGTATCCAGTGTTTTTTTTCCAGGGATCCTAAAATAGACTGAATCGAATTTTCACGGTACAGGTGGTACCCATTTAAAGCCCCTTCATTTTATGCCAATTCACATGAAAGCCAGTTTCAAAATTACCTTTCATTTAAAAAAAATTTAAATCTAAAATTGGCTGAAGTCGAGTTTACAGGCCATTCGCCGAATCAATTAGTCACGATTTCCACATTTTCATTGTTGTGTTTGTTCATTACCTAGCAACATACGATTCGGCAACAATGACAACAATGCTCCCATCTGCATTCTGCTTCAGGTTGAGGAATTAATTCCAGGGTCCCTGGTCACTCCCCCAACTTCAAACCCAGTAGCAAAACAACGATTCAAAGGGTCAGCAAGCCGCAGGTACTGTTTCCTAATTGATACGGCAAATGGCCTGTAAACCCGACATAAGCCCTAAAAATTGAGGAATTAGAAAATAACAAAACAATCTAAACATAAACACAGAGTACATTGGTAAACTCAGTGGCTGACACAGTGGAGATAAGCAAGTTGTTACTAAGCTCACCGCTGAGGCCGCTGCCGCCTCAGCCACTGCCACAGAAATGGCAGCAGCGTTTGGGCCTAATGCACTCTTTGCTGAGTGTGGGTTGCCAGGCAAAGAGGCAAGGGCTGTTTACAGTTAGCTCTGAGGCAAATAGTGGCCATCTTGAAAAAGGGGAACTAGGCAGTGAAAGCGTTGCGAGATTGGCTGGACCAGGACTTTGGGAAATTCCACTCAGCATGCTGTGTTCTTTACAGTACACCATAGTCTACATCGTGGTCTACGTGTTGTAACAGCTTCCAACTTGCAGCAGCATGCTCATCCCCCATTTGTTACTGCCCTGTCATGTTCCCAACCTTCAAATCCCTTCGCAATGCTTTCCTCAGCACAGTTGTAGTGCACAAGCATGTACAGTACCATATCACTCAAAAAGATGAAAACAATATCACATTGAAACCAAATACAAAATCGCATTACCAACTTTTTGAGCGATAGAGTACCAGTTCAATGTCCAGTCTACCTACCAGGAAAAGCTATAAAAAATTTAAAAAAAGTTCATGTATATCAAGGCACTTTTCCATTTCATGAACTAAGCTGAACCGGCAAGTAGATATTATTTGTAAGTCTGATAACACTCAGCATCCCAGACATCCTTGAGTGAACATGCATCTTTCAGATCCCGACTTGCATGACGACTGTCTTTCTCATCAGACAGTCGTAATGCAAGATGGGATCAAGATCCATGTCGAAAGAATTCGACAAAGCTCTTTGTCGGCCGGTATCGATGTAAACGTTTCTCAGGTACGAGTCCTCTTGAACGAGAATTTGTCTGTCGAGATGGATTCTTTGTCACCTCAGGGCCCCTCTGGTCCCTCGGAAAGGGGATTAAAGTTGAAAATGTTCGACTTTTCCTGGTTTCTCAGATCCGGCATCCACAGTTGGTTCCTCGGACGCGAGAAATCTTTTACGTGGATATGGCCCTTAACCCTTAATTGGTATCGTGGGGTCCTTTTTGGACCCCAGGGTATACTTATGTCACCACCTTGAAGCAGGTTTTTGTCAAAATGAAAATTCCCACACCTATATTCCTGAAATATACTCTTTCACACTTGAAAAAAAATTATGAGCGACGAAAAAAATTTCGAAAGGGAGTTAACATCATTTAAACGCTCACTAGTCGTCTTGGGGTCCAAAAAGGACCCCATGTTACCAGTTAGCGACCAGTTTTTTCCGACCCTAAAAAATAGACACGGCAAATTCATGATGTAGCAAGCATAAAAAATCGCCGATGTGTAAAAAAAATTATCTATGTATAGTATTGTAAGGAGACTACCATTACAGCTGCTGGGTCACTAACGTGAGATACGGGTAAACAGTAAACACCGCCTCATCAGTTAACCAAGGGTCAGAGGAGGTCATTTTTTTTCTATCTGCCACTTATAGTCCCGGCCGAATTTTGGAAGCATTTATATTTTGATTTTTTTTGTTACTGTAAGTTTGTAATCGAAAAAACGACGTGGGGTCCAAAAAGGACCCCACGATACCAGTTAAGCATGGCTAAATGAGGATGCCAGTTAAGGGTTAACGCTGTCCTGGTCTTGCACGGGGCTTGAAGGTCTAAGAATTTTTCACAATTTGCAAATTCTGGAATCAGCCATCATATAACCTAGGTATTCCATAATTTCATTTTAACTTAATGAAGGTGCAGGACGGTGTCGCCTGTGCCTGTTCCATGAACATGCCTGGGCCTAGACGGACCAACCCACCGCCCTGGAAATGCCACTTTCCCGTTCCAACCTCCGGATATGCCCACCATCTGCATCACCTCCATTCAAAATATACCTACATGTGTCAGCAGACAGCCCTTCCAGAGAACGTGCAGCTCCAAGGCTCCAGAAGCGGCTCCAGCCGGCGGGTGGGTCCTCCCCCTTCCTCCTTGCCTACCTCCCGGATCGGATGGGGGTCCTGGGGCTAGCACATGACCCTCCGGGGATGCGACCCAGGCCAAATACACAGCTGCACCACAACAGGCAAAGGAAGGCATAAAACCGAACCTGAGTCAGGCAGAGCCATCTGGCGGTCATTGCCCTCTGCCGCCCCTCTCCCACCCTCCCTCCATCCCTTCCCGCCCCCCCCCACACAGCGATAACCTATTATTAATTGTTCTGATCTGCATTTAAGTGCGGGAAATGTGGTCAAATGGCGATGTAAAATGCGGCGTGTATAAAGCGAGGCGCGCAATTTTCAGAACAGCTGATCCTCCTCGTCGGGTTCGAAAAATAAAGATGGCGGAGGTTGAATGGCCGTGGCAGTACGAGTTTCCTCCTTTCTTCACGTGAGTTTTGACTTTTCCGGCCTGCATTTCTGGCTCGGTCGGAGGAAAACAGGGGAAATGGAGGCCAGTATATGGCGTAACTTGGTATTTACGACAGACTAAGAAAGATTCAGGTTGCAGTGAGGGTTATCCTGCATATTCAAAAGCCGTTCATTTCATAACAACAAGCAATTACAACATCATGATCTTTATCGTAATGAAAATTAACATCATGATGATTATGATGAAAATACGGTGGTAGTAGTAACATCAACAACAACGACAACTACTACCAAATAAGTTGATTTTGCACACTCCCTTCGTGCAGTCTCTAAAATTTTACTTCCGGTACAATGGCCTTTGGTTGTAATTTGATGTGCCAGACATTAAAATTAATTTTAGGATGTCACGTAGCATAAATAAGGCTGCTTGTATTGGTGTGATAATATGCGACTGTTGACAGGATCCAGCCACATGCCAACACAAGAGAGAAGCAGATGGAGGCTTGGCGCTCTCTCATTTTGGCCTTCCACCGCTGCAAGAAGCAGTACATTTTGGACCTGACTGAGGCTCAGGCCAGCCCTCTTTTTTGCAACAAGAACATCAACAGGAGGCTGCCTCTGGAAGGAATCAGAACTGTCTTGGAGTACCTAAAGTCCAAGGGTAGCCTGGAGTGGTTGGACAAGGAGCACCAGCGGTGTCTGATCTATTGGAGGACTCCTAAAGAATGGGCTAGTCTTATATACACATGGGCGCAAGACTCAGGCAACATTAACACTGTGTGCACTTTCTTTGAACTGACCTCAGGGGATGACACTGTTGACCAAGGTACTGGGATCATACTTTAGCTTCGCATTTACTTTTATTGGGAATTGTTTACCACTGATTGTTCCTTTTCTTGCAGAATTTTATGGATTGGATCGAGAAGTTCTGATGAGATCCCTTCAGGTGTTGGAAGCAGATCGCAAAGCTGAGATAATCCTCATGGATGATAGTGAAGGAGTTAAGTTCTTCTAAACAGTTGTCCAGAGGACTGAAATTGTGCGTGACTGACAAGACAGGTGCATTCAGTATTTGTTTTGTTCATGCACTGGTCTCCCTCACCTTCATTACCCCTGCCACTGCTTCTCCCATCGTAAATAATGATGAGCACAGTTTAAATATTTTCTTATATTTATGCATTGATGAAAGGCATTTTGAGGGGAATGAGATGATTAGGGTGAATTAATAGTGGCATTGGCATTCTGTGAATGTTCTTATTGCTGTTGCTTTTTGCAAGAAAGTTTAAAGTTACAACAGCATTAAAACTATTGAATACAGTTTCGGATGTCACGTACAAGCTATCCCTTATCTCTCTGCTATGAGCCACAATTTCATTCAGTTGCTCTGAGAGTCAAGTGCAACAAATACTACATCCACAAGAAGATGTGTATTATTAACATGACTAAGGTAATGGGCCGAATTCCCGAAATGCTCCTTGAACTGGCTTGATTCCAAACCATGTAACTTGAAAATTACAAGCAAACCAATTATAAGTATGTATTAAATGTTACTGTTTACATGCCACAAATGTCGCTTCCTATGTTATTTCCCAACAATGCAGTTGTCAACAGTGATGGTGTATGTTGTGTGGGCCCTAGTGAACCAGAAACATGGATTTGTGGAAAGAGGAAGACATTTAAGCCACTTCATGGCCCAAATGGTACTGTACAATTCAACAAATAGTACTTGCCCAACACCAATGAATTCGCCTAGCACAAAAATCACCTGCATGTCGATGTTACAAATACCAATTACTTGAGAATGAAACATGTTTTAAACGCACAACTTATATGCTAATGAGCCACATGGAAGAGCAATGTTGGGGAGAGATATGAATGCATTTGTCAATGGAAGAAGAAGAATAGGACAGTATTTATGTAGCATGCTGGGGGCAACAAAGTACGCTAAATTGAGCATGCTAATTAAATCATGTCCTATTCTTCTTGTTCCACTGTCAAATGCATTGATATCTCCCCCCAACATTGCTCTTCCATGTGGCTCATTAGCATATAAGATGTGTGATAAAAACGTGATTCATTTTCAAGTTATTCGTATTTGTAACGTTGACATGCAGGTGATTTTCGTGCTAGGCGAACTTCATTGGTGTTGGGCAAGTATAAAGACCAATCTAGACACTTGTGACCGCTGCTGCTTGCACTGTAAATTGCACAAGCGCTTCAATACTGCATCTCCCATGGAGCAACAATTTTTTAATTCTCCTGTAATGCTTTTTGCTCGAAAATGGGTCTCGCAGATCTGATTACGACCCGCTCGTAACTGGATGCCCCATCCGGTGGGTAGCGCATCCTGCCATATAGCTGACGTCTGGCAGGATCAGACGACACACTAAACTCGGAAGCAGGCACATCCCACTGATCCCAGCACACAAGATCCCGCCATCGGCATGGTCGGTTCGTTCCTTTGCACTGGGCCTGTTCGCATCCACGTTCTCATGATCACCTTAGCTCAAAATGGTTCCGTCCGTTGCACGGTTCGTTGCACGGTCCGTTGTCACGTCGTCAGGATCAGGACGTTCTTGAGGACGTTCCCCTCCTCGGGCGCTGCTTCCATTTTTTTTTTAATTTATTTTTTTATTTCATGCAGTTTGGTTCTTTTCCCAAGCGCGTGTGGCATGCGTGTGACGTCTGCGTAACAGCGGCGGCGGCGGATTCTAGAAGAGTCGTGGGCGTGACCCGATCGGAACAGTGCGAGCGGCGTTGTGCGGCGGGACTGGCCGCGGCCGAGTCCAGATAAAGGGAGCAGCCGAGAGGTTGCCTGCCTGCGTTTCCTGCCTGGCCCGTATGCGCATCGCCCTGATGAGGCTCCTCTGCAGCTGCGCCGCCCCGGCGACCCCGAGGGCCACAGGTCAGTACTACAGCCAGCCCCCCCCTAGCAACACACTCACACGCAGCTCTGTACAGTTCCTTCCAACTCACCCAGTTTTAATCAGATTAAGAGTGTGGATTAACGAGAGTGACAAACGCATTTTGAGGTGTGACGCCAGTAAGTTCACTAACCCACATTCCTACAGCAGTGTTGCTTATACTTATTGCTACTGTTGTTCCTGATGCCGCCCAGCATCTCTTTTTTGCAGCCTGTTAGCATGTCCTGGCCACATGGCGAATTTATGAATTAATTTAATTCCTCCACGTCTGCTCATCAAGTCCGCTTTGCATTTTGACGTAACTGCATTGCAGGCAAGGTCGTGGGATGGAGTTAGATTGTACGTGGTGGGACGGCTGGTTGGTACTCAGAGGGGCACGTTCAGTGTGGAAGTTTGGCTACGTGTATGTATTACCATTTTAACCGCATGATCTGTTTAGGACTAGCTGCATCCATGAGCTGTTAGTAGCATTATAGTGGTGGTGGGAAGATAATGTGTGATGTTGGTGTGCAGTGGGTTCATAGCCTTCATGTAGTGGGCACTAATTAGCAATAGGGGTACAACGGTACATATCACAGCTGCAAGTGATTGATTGTGCACTGGTTATAACACAGTTGTCCATTTTAAAGCAGTTTGCAGATAAGGTATCTTAAATGGCAATAGTTAGGTATGTGTCAGAAGGAAATTGCTTCAGAATGATATCTAATCTTCCAAAACACTCACTTTTTCCTTTGCTTTCAAAAGAGATGGTGAAACAGTACCTGAGGTTCATTTGGGTACAGAGCGTGTGAGTTTCTCTTGTACATTATGGCAATCTATTTTTGTTCAGGGATCATCATTCAGACAAACTGATGACTCATGATACTTAGTCACAAGTCAGTGTGCATTTCTCAAGCTGGTGAAACACATTACTTTCCTAACATTTTAAGTGATATAGAATTGTCGCATTTGCATTGAATGTCATCTGTTAGCGTATGTCATATACAGTAAGTACCCATTTTACACCGTTTCACATTAACGCTGGTTAGAATATACCGTTTTAAAATTGAAAAATTGTGACAAAGACGATAAAAACACAATCTGAACATAAACACATCACTGTAACACTTCTGAGTCCAAACACATGACCATAAATACTCTTTTTTTCGTGGTGCCTTGTGGGGGGTCTGTCAATAAATACAGTGCCTTATTGTTGGTCTCAGCACTCGCGGAAGTCTGTTAAATACCTTACATCTGCTACAGTTCTTGCCAAAAGAATGGAAAAGAGGCCTCAGAACCTGATGACCATCAACCTGGAATGTGCATAATAAATGCTTCAAATAGTCAGCATTTAAAACAGCAATTTAAGTACTGTATGAGGGAAAATTTTGGAAATTCTATCTCATTTACTTGCATTATAATTCTGTCTCATTTTACGCCTCTTCACTTGATGATGCAATTTGCTGGAACCAATTACCAGCATAAAAAGGTACTACAGTATTTAGGTAGCCTACTGTAACATTTTTTTGCTGACCTGTGTTATTGCTTTGTCACTGGCTCCACATATTTCTCACATGGAAATGTGATAGTGGTGTTGACAATCAAAAACCTGCACATTCTGCTTGACCTACTTATTTTTATTTATCATTAATGTCATGTTTGTGATGCATGTATTGTTAGAAGTGATAAGCACCATTCAATTTTTAATGGAGTTCACATAAATAAATTTGAATGAATTGAAATTTAATGGCAGCTTATTTCACTGAAGTATATGTGAATGTTAACTGCTCAGATAATGGGCAAATTAAAGTGGAAGGGAAATGATTGGCATATAAGAACTTAAACCACTCTGGGGATTGATTATTCAAGTTGGATTGGAATTTGTGAAGAGAGCTATGAATGAGTAAATGGATGGTTAAAAGAAAGTGATGGAATGGGACTTGAATGGCTGATGATTGGAATAGAAATGACTGTTCAATGAGTTGAAAAGAATTCATTCATTTTGAGATGAAAGGTGCCTATCACTAGTTGTTGGTGAGGGTATTTTTCTTCTTCTTTTTATGTAGTTGTATATTGAACAATTGTACAAGTCCCCAGGTCAAAGGAAGAAGTAATGGAGTGATTATTCCTGCAACCAATTTAAAGAGAAACACAAGTGAAGGTGGCCCTGATGCAGTTGATTGCAACAGGTGTTCTTCTGTAAAGTGGTTGATGGGCTCAGCATTTCCTACTAATGTATTCCCTTGACCAGGGGCTTGGACAGTGCACCATCTTATAAGTGTGCTCTTCGTAATGACTTCAGGCCAATTCATCCTTACATAATTATGCTGAGGATTTCACTGTGACATTGTTATGGCTAATCTCCCTAACAAAAAAGTTGAAGAAATTGGAGCATGACACCACACATTAAATATAACATTGTCAATTGTAATATAAAAAGGAAGCAATGGAATTCAGACTTTTTATTTACATTCCCAAGTGCTTGTGTTGCTTTTTCAGTTTTTATTGTTATTTATAGGCCAATTTCCTTGGGAATCTGATGGGTCAAGTAACTGCAGGAGTTGAGGTACCTTTTTTTGAAAATTGCCTGCTTATTTTGGCATTCTACCACTTTCCAAAAGTTATTTCTACATCTTCTATGTTGGAATAAGCATAATGTTAAATTGTATTTATGATATTAAATTCATGGTCATGTACCAGTGTACAATTTGTGAATTAAAATTTGTCAGGAACAGAGTGGAATGAATTTTTAACGAGCTCGGGGAAATGTAAATGTTTGCATGGTTTTTTAAAGCTGTCAAATATTTGCTAATGAAAGGCCAGGTGGAGTTCCAGTGCCCTCTAACGTAATGGGCCACTCAATCAGAAGTGCCCCTCCCACCAACATGCTGAACCACTGCAGTCATGGCAACAAAGCCAGGACAACAAAATCTCCCAATCCCAAATCAATCCCATTTAATCCAATACCATCAGCGTCCCCCTGAGATGACAAAGGGACAGGTAAATCAATAAGTCTTCTATGGAGATTAGTAAAAAAAAGAAGCCCATATAAAGCCTGCTGTTCTGCAGCTCCCTTTTTCATTCCTGTTTGGTTGTCACTTTGTCACATATCTTCTGCCTTTATCGTTGCTGCAGGCCCATTGGGGTCGATGGCTGGCCCTCGTCCTTTGGTTCTCTGTGGTCCAAGTGGCTCAGGGAAATCAACTCTACTGCGTCGTTTGATGGATGAGTTTGGAGAGGCCTTTGGGTTCTCTGTGTCTCACACCACTCGAGGACCTCGTCCAGGCGAGAAGGATGGGAAGCACTACCATTTTGTCTCCAGGGACGTTATGGAGGAAGCAATAAGTGACAACCAGTTCATAGAATCTGCTGAGTTTTCTGGGAATCTCTATGGGACCAGGTAATTGAGCATCAGTAGCACTATCCCACTACTAGCCGATATTTATGATTTTCTGCCCTGTGACAGAAAATGTGCAGATATGTATATTTAATGAAGGGATTTTATTGTTACATTTGATGTTGATTGGAAAGGAACCAAAGCAACTGGCTGTCTAGCATGCATGAGCCATGCATCCTATTTGATGTTAGTACAATGTTGGACATTAATCGCGTCATACTGCTAGCGACATTTTCCAAAGTGGCAGCAAAACGAACGGATGCAATGGATCAAAAGCTGTGCAAGCAAGCTTCCTTCTTATGCCGCTTGGGAAAATCATGCTAGAAGTATGACACGATTAATGTCCAACACTGTACACCTTATGATAATGCCATTTGTTGGTCATCAGGCCAGATATAGATAAAGTTTTGGGTAAATGGAAACTTCATAATTATCTCAATGGTATTGATGAGCCAATATGCCTACTACAATTTGCCAACATATTACATAAAATCCTGCAGAACACTATTAGATTGGTGGAGTACGCTCTCAAGTTCGCCAGCTAGAATTCAGATCAGTATTCCACATCAGGTTGTGCAAAGTACTAATTTAAACTGCTCATACTGTTGAAGCAACATAGGATTACTTTAAAAGTCATTCCATTAGAGTTATCTAATGAGTATTGCAGAAGCCCAAAATGTCATGGTTTCCTGTGAGTACTGGATCTCCCTCCTGCCTGGTACTGTACAGTGGAGTTCACCAATGCAATCTATGGGAATGCTGGATTGGTGGACATCATGCTTCATAAATATCAAGTCATTGAAAACAATTCTGGAATTCCTGCACCGGGATGGGTTGAGGAGATTCAACAATAAAACTGACGTCCATGAGATGTGGAATTGTTTCGCAGGTTTAATGCTTACTGCATTGTGGCATGCCTTGAGAAACACATTCCAAAGTTTATGGCTATTTTTAACTTCAGGGGCATTTTTCCATGGCACTTTTATCAGTAATATTCAATAACAGGAATCAACCTTGCAGGACTGATATGTCAACTGTAAGTTATATTGCTGAAGGCCCTAGGACTTCATTCTTGTGTATACCTTCCAGAGGTTCTGCCAATGACTTAGTAATTGTGAAAATGGGTATGTAACTGTCTAATGAAACAGTCTCAGAAGCAACCCACTTTTAAAACGCCACACTTTTCACTAGATTGGGATAAAAATTGGGCTCAGACTTTGTTGAACACATCCTTATTTATGCCAGGAAGGAAAGGGTAAGGTACAAAACAGTAGGAGATGCTCATTGGAATATAGCAATGTCAATAATGGAATAAATAATTGTATTGTCACAATTGCCTGAGTGCACAAAGCAGCTTTGTGCAAATACTAGTAACCACTCACTGTTCCTACCATATCAAGTTATTACCCCAGAATTGCCTGATAACATAAACCACAATAGTTCGTGGTAATAACACTTATGCAAAAGCAACATTCCAGCGGGGAAGAAATGCAACTTCTCCCCTTCTGCTTCATTGCCATTAAATTCTCATAAGAAGCCATATTAATGTGTAAACATGTAAGTACCATCCACCTGCCTTCTCCTCGGACTACCGATCATTACAACTGTAGCATTGTCTGCTGCCATGCTAGCCTTCAATAATAATCTGTTATCAGGGAGTTTATGGCCCCTTCTGTCATTCTTGAGTTTGCCTAAACTGAAATAGCCTTTCCCCATACAAAATTATGGTTGCTGAGAAATGACACGATTGAGGAAAGAAAAGACATATTGTGGAAATGAACTTGATCAAAATTTACGTGGATGCTACTAGATAGTTTTTAATTGCTAGACAAATCACTGCCAGTTTTCTGAGAAAGGAGATCACGTGATAGTTTCATTGAGAGATTTTTGAAATAAGTTACTGTAGCGTCTTTGAGCACCCTATCTTTCATAATAATTATGTAAGTTACTGGGACCCAACAAATCCCTACAGATTTCCTGGGGCATGTCAAGCACGATACTTGACTTGCTAATGGGATTAGGTATTTCCACGATCCACTATGACTTGAAAGCTTTTCATCATTAGGATTTTCAGCTAAGAGAGTCCATACTAATTTTTTGAAAAATAATTTCTCAAGAAGGACTTTGAATTTTTGTTTCACAGCAAAGCTGCAGTAGACGCTGTGCGGAGATCTGGACGCATCTGCGTCCTAGACATAGACATCCAAGGTGTGCAGCAGATGAAGGAAACTGATTTGCAACCTCGCTTGGTGTTTGTGAAACCTCCTGACTTCAGAGCACTGGAGGATCGCTTGAGAGCAAGAGGGACTGAAACAGAGGACACACTTAAGAGACGCCTGTCTGTTGCTCAGAAGGAAGTTGACTATGGTGAGAGTAATTTGTGAAAAGTATTATTGGAGGAGCTTTAATTATATCTTGTTTCACTTTAATTTGTAGGGGAAGCACCCGGCAATTTTGACGTAGTGATTGTCAATGATGACTTGGACAAGGCATACCAGAATTTGCGAGAATTTATTTTTCCCGACATTCAGGAGCTGCAGAAGGGGATAAAGGATAACCTTAATGACTCAGGCGAGGATTAAAACCATTACGCTGTTGCCAAGTACACTCACTAACAAGAAATGTTAGATATAGTTAAGCATTCCTTCAGGTATAATAAATTTATTGTGGCCAATATCTCCTCCCAAGATTACTCCTACTTTGCAGGGAGCTGGAAGTACAACAAGGCATGATTTGTTACAAAGACCAATAAATGTGTAATATATCTCAGTTACGTTGGGCTTACTTTCAATGCATGACTGTGGGGCAATTTCCTCGTAGTTGTTTTTTTCTGAAACAAAGTTAATTATGATAGTCAATATGTTTCTCGCCATTACCTGGCCTACAGTTCAATAGCTTTTTGGAAGGAATTGCCTGAATATTTTCTCTTCCATGTCCATTTTCACTGCAAGGTCAGAGGGTAAATTCAAGTGGCAGAGTTGATGCATTCATGTATGCAGCAATGATTTTTTTATGTAAATGGACAATGATAAAATGTGGTTTTGAGGTATGCCATGGGCAGACACTGCAAGTGCTTAAGCTGTGCTATGATGCGTAAAGGTCTCACCCAGATGTATCCTGGCACAATACCACCACCAGCACTCCTTTTTTTTTTTTTAATGGTGAATGCCTGGATATTTTTTCACAGCACATTACTGCTGGTCTTGTAGATATGTGCCTGTCAAGGTAAGTGTTGCAGAAGTATTCTGTGATCAGTTACATCACTGTTTTTGGGTAGTTTTTGAATTTTGATGTTTTTCATATTTTATAGATATATTTTATGGATATCGAGCCCCTGTTATGCATAGTTTCATTATTCACCATTTGAAAATATTAAATAAATATTGATTCCGATATTAAATATTTAAAATCCAACCCTTTTTAAAATAGTTAAATTAAACTTCTCATAGATAATTAGCCTTATACGTATGTCAAAAGTATCATACATACATAGGGTTTGATTTATCCATGGGTAGGCTTGGAACCAATTAACCAAGGATATGAGGGTCCACTGCATAATTATGTGCTCCCTAGTAAGCCACATGAATATGACAACAGCCCTATAGTGACTAAGGTTTTTGATAAGAAATCAAGACCTTGACCTACTATATGTAAAGAGGTTAGGTATTTAACAACTATTGGTCATGCAAAATACTATGAATGTTCGAGGTAATGAAATGACGTAAATGGAATCCGGAGATTTGGCGAACAGCACGTACAGCACCTCATTTTCGAGCCGAAATTACGACGCGATGTTTTTCTTGCAACCATTTGTAGATCAAAAAACGGCGTCTTTAATTGCTTTGCTTTTTGCTATTTTCCAAGTTTACGGAAACTATTAACAACTACAAGTAGAAAGCAGGTTGCATATGGCATGGTAGGCCAGATCTTTTCCGATTGTGACGTCTGCATTAAGAATAAATATCTTAACTAACCTTTTAATAGAGTGGAGGTGTAAATTTTCTACCTATTTGCAATATAGTGTTGCTATGCAGGAGCCGGGGACTTCTTACATTGCAAATACAGTATACTACACTTCTATCCCCTCAAAGATCGAAATTCCCTGGTAAAACACGTTTCAAATGGCAAAGGCAAGGCCGCATGGTGGGACGCATATATGCCAGGATATTTTCATCTCGGTGACGAGAGATGTGGCCCAGCGGAGACGTGACCAAGTAACACCTTACTACCGAGGGACAGGTGTACTTGTATAGTGTCAAAAGTCACCGACCTGAAAGAAGCATATTGTTTTTATGCAGGTATAGTAACTCAGAATGTTTTCATTCTGACCAAGCAAAATCTGGCTGTATGATGGAATCTGACTGATTACAACTCATCCTAACAATATTTTCTATGTTCTGCTAGTTGCCTGTCCAATAAGCGAAACGCAATACCTTGCTGTAAGACAATAATTCTCTGCAATTTTCGCATCCTCCTACGACGTCTTCATATATCAATATTTCACGAAGCGTGCTGCCTGTGTCACGGTCCGCATGGTGCACATCCTGCACCGTAAAAAGTGATATCCTACTGACAAGTGCCGCACCCAACCTCCTTTTATATATATATATATATATATATTTTTTTAAATCTTTTTGCGAAATCAGCAAACTTCCGAAACGGTTTAATTTGGAAAAGCGGGTCACTGACATGCGAGAGGGCAGCCAGGGAGCGATACACCACAAGGTGGAAGAACATGTGCCAAGTGGGTTCGCTTGCTCACCTCCGCCGAAGAGGCAGCCAACGTGTGTTTCTTCTGATGTGAGCTCGCGTGTGTGTGTGTGCTGCTGCTGCTGCTGGCGACACCATTCACCGGATGCAAAAGAGCATTCTAGCGAGATGCCGTGCAAGCCAATTTCTATATTTAAAGTCCCCGCGCTGCTACAGCCACACCGGCTCTATATACCTATCACATATCTCCTTTTTTTCTCTATTCCTCCTCCCCCAAATCCTTATCGGTTGATCGCCCTCGCTCCCTTTTATTCTAAGAGAGAATTGCATTTATAAAAAATTTGGATTCTTTTTTTTCAGGCTAGACAGTTCAAAGACGTCTGATACTATAGAGTCGAATGGCCTGGTCTTTTGTTTGAACCAGCCGCTTCTGGGATGAATTGTTTCTAAATGCAGCATGGATTGTATCATTGTCTGTAAAGTTTTGACGGGCTCTAATTGTTTCACAAACAATCATGCAGCAGCAATGAAATACAAGGCACTAAAATTGGCCGGATTGTTAAGTCTGTAAAGTTTTGACAGGCTGCGTTTCATTATTACGATTTGTTTGAAAAACAATCAAAAGCAATGAACAGCATATATTACTGTAAGTGGAGGCACAGATACAATCCGGCCTAACTTCTGCTCTTTTTTACTAGCAGATTCAAGTATATAAGTTTGGGGAGTTATCTGATTCCGGCGGAAATACACCTACTTAACAGCAGCAGTAACGTTCTGTTACGCCGAGTACCACTATTCAGCGTGTCGTCGTCGTCGTTTGTCGCGTAATTAGGGCGGTAATTACCTGTAAAGAATCCAAATATAGTTTCTTACACCTCGGTTTTCGTCGGCACAAGTGCAATAAATCCTTCCCCACATAGCCATTTTAAGTCCATTTTTATCCAAAGAGAGCGCCGGCACAAAACAGTCTCAACTTCCCCTTCTGACAATTTCCGGTCGAGATATGATGCTTTTAAAAATATTCTCTAGACGACAAAACGCCCCGGAATATTTTCATAATTCGGTCTCGACTGTCAGTTTTTTTCCTGTTTTGCGGTTTATAATGAGGTTTGGCACCCATGCGGATGTTTTGGATGCCTAAGTGTCAGGATAACGAGTTTAGTCGTGTATTATGTTTCGAAATGCGACAAAAATACTAACTGGTATCGCCAGCACAGTTTTTGAAGTTGTATATATCTGTCGCAACATTGCAAGCCTGCGATTTGAAATTGTTGCACACAAATGACGCACCGTATAGATAATAGTTCAAACTAATGATGTATAGTACTAAGCAATAGGAAGTAGTCTTATAAGTTGAATAAAATCCACAAGAAACATTTTGTTACATCATCACTTGGCATTTCTGTAATAGCTGTAATATGGTATACTTAAGTGTCCTGCATCTGCTGCCATGATTTTCACATCAGTTGCAGCTCTTACGTGTACTGTACTGTATTTCCTGTGTAATTTATTATGCCATCAATTATTATAGTTGATACTAGATTCTGGCTCTTATTTAACCTTATGGTAGTGTTGCTGTTTCATTCAGTTTAACGTGAATTTTCAACCTTTTGGCCCCCGATAAAAGACACTAATAATAATTGATTGATGGATACCGAGCTGTCCCGCTCGCGAACGAAACATGACAAACAACTCAGACCGCTAATTCCAACCAGAGTACGAGCATATATCCGTGGTATAATATTTCACTTCCCAAGAAACCCTGCAGCAAAGGCGGTGAAACCCAATGCGTCCAGCGACTGACTCCGGCCACAATAAGATTGCCGACTCATGTNGGCGTCTGAGGTCACCCTCCTCAAAAACCTTTGTCCCACCACCGTTTTTTTTTTTTTTCCTTTTACTGTGTCCGAATCTGGATAAAGGCCATTATGTGGCCTTAGACCCAAGCCGATTCAGACCCTTTTTCTGATGGTCCCCGAACCCATATAGGCCTACCTACACTATATGCGAGCCAGTCTCACTGTATAGTGTGCCAGCCGTGCTGCCATCTGGGCCATACACCCAAGACATAATGTGAGACTGGGTTTTTGCAGAGCTTTGGAAGCTGTTCAGGTGTGCAGGTGTGAGGAAGAGATGGCCCAATCACATGCGATCATAGGTGCACTCGTGCTGCTGCTGTATGGAGGTGAGGTCAAAGGTCGAATTGTTTGGGGACACTACCAACTATTTTGTTGGGAGGGGAATTTTAAAAGCTATCCTCTTGCGTTGTTTGTCCTTGGCGGCATGCATGTCAGAAGCTATTTTCGTTTTCTTCTATTGTCACCGGTTGTGATTGTTGGGTGTCTTTTCTTATGTGAGAAGTTTTAGTGAGGTGTATAAAAGTGGTACGAGTTGTTCGTACATATCTCCTTCCAAGGAGAACCGAAAAGTGCATAATTTGTAGGGCACGGGCAGTGTAGGTTACATGCAACATCTGTGAACTTGCATTTTTTATTGTGACTCCAACATGATTATTCAGTGATGCAACAATACCGTTTTGTCATATAACGCGTCATTTAGTCAGTCCAGATATGCTATTTGCTAACGATGCCGGCATTCTGCTACATTATTTTAAGAGGATTGGATGAGGCTGCGTGCCAATACAGAGGGAATGTTTCAAATTGACAAACTAATATGACAGGGAACGGATCCAGTCCTAAGTTATTGTTCTCACGATGAGTACGGTTCTGATCAAGTAAAGCAATGAAATCTTATCTGGATACAGCAAAAACTGCCAATCTTCGCTTATACCCGAAATGATGGAAGATTAAATCTTCCAGTGCGTGACAAAAATACAGAGAAAATTTTTCTCTGTATTTTCGTCGCTTCTAACAGAAACCTGGTGAGATCGGGAACAATTTCAAATTAGAGCTATTCAGACAGGGTTAATAGTTATTTACACTCAGTGAAATTTGAACGTTTCTAATATGATTTCCACTTGGAAGTCAACAGTCGGTAATTATTTCCCGCCTTGGAACTGCACTCTCTTTGTGCGGCTTATCGGTGTTTGCACATAATGCCCCTTAGTGATCCCGGAGGCCTTGGATTCCCATTTAATAATTGCGGTTAATAACGTACGGTGGCCAGCAAAGTATTATTTTTGTCTAGTACACAACTCTGATTAGCTGGAGAAAAACCACAAAATGTTCAATGAACGTCCATTAAATGTTCTAAATGTCCAGTGTTCAAGGGTATGTTTATTATCAGTTGATACTGGAGTTTCATCAGTGCCCTCGTCAGCTTCCGACTTAACGAAATACAATTTTTTACCTCAAAGTGTCCACCAACACCAGAAGTCCGCCTTCACAACAATTACACCGTTGTTTATGCATCCACGTAACCCCTGTTTCATAACACCCTGTCTCCACATGAAATATGAAGAATGACAACGCACTAGGCTCCTGATGAAGCTAATAAGAAACAATAAGCGTGTATGTGCATCCTCCATTCTTGACAGCTCCTAAAATAGCCCCCCTCCATTTTGGCCCCCACTATTTAGCCATTAATCGGTCAAGGGTTTCATCGGGTCGTCATTTTCACACCCTGGCACTCCACACAGAGGGACGCTGACAAGGAAGGCTCCTTGTCTACCTGCCACTCATAGTCCGCCCCTGGCTGCCCCCCCTTTCCTTCCTCTGCCCCTCCCCAGCCAGTCCCCTCCTTCTTCACACACACACACCAACCATCCAGTTCCCCAAGACGTGATTAAACACCGCTGCAAAGTGGCCCCCAAGGAACTACAACTTTTTTTTTTCCTCTTTCTTTTTTCCTTCGGCTTCCTCTTTCATCTATCTACCGATACAAAGCCAAACCACACCCGAACTAGAATAAATGGGTGTAGCGGAGGGATAATTACATCTGTTAAGAGGGCTTTTTTTTTAAATGGGTACATATAGGAAGGGTGACAGTTGTTGAGGGGAAAGGAATTCAGAGGCACGATCGGTTCCTCTCACGCATTTGCTGTGTCTGATACGTGCGTACTCGCACAATCAAGAGAGCGCGTGTGGGCGCACAAGCTTGTTCTTTGGGGCATTAATTGTATCTTAAAATGAAGATGTGAAGGCGGAACTGATTATTCCAACTTGCCTTGTACGATGCATTGAGAGCGGTTGGAAAAAATCGTGGGAGAAAGTGGTGTAGTTGTGCACTTTATAATATTTAGAATTAAAATTACACAGAAAATGTGAACTCTATTTTTAAACGTACGACCCGGAAAGCAGGAAACAGGAAACAAATACACATGCATTCAAATCTCCCACTTTCACCTGAGCTCGTGTGACCTTGAACCCCCCCCCCAATTCGCCTGCGGCGGGTCTCCTCCCCACCCTTTTCAGTTTATACCCCCCCGATTGCCCCCCCGCGAACTGGAATCCTGGCTACGTCACTGGTTTTTTGTACTACCAGCAGATGTCAATAATAAAGCCAAACACACAATCATTAATCATCACTTTAAAGAGGATGTTCAATACATATCCACGTCATCGTTAAAGTCTTTAAAAAATGGCATCAGAAGCAATTAGGAAATGGGACGTCACGTTCACCCGGAGATTGATGTATTCAATTTCCCCCCAAAAAATCACTTCAACTTCATGACTCCAGGGCATTGTCACGGACCTCCTGCCTCTATTTTAGACACGAGATGAATTATTTCCCCGCCTTGGCGCCGTCGCGTTAGACGCACACACGCATGAGTTGCATCACCACCGAATTTATTCTACCCCGAGGTGAAATAGTGAAGCTGGGCAGGATTTCCTGATGTCACTACACCCTAATAATTAGCATTTCGGAAGAAAAGTGCGTTTGAGGGAGACGGACATACCCTGCCGAGGTGCGGGTGGCCTAACCCTTCAGGAGCTGATGGCTTCGTATAAGTGTGTGTGTGAGTGACACCCTGATGGTTACGCCCCTTGAAGGGGGCCAAGGGCGGCGTCACATTAGCCGGTTTTAAGTCTGGCTCCAATCCAATCCCAAAAAACCTAGTCTCATTGTCTCTTCACTATGAGAACCGACTCCTGTTTTCCATTTTTTTAAACCCTTCATTTTTATGAAGGGGGGCGTCAGCCGAGGCCGTCTTGTACAAGGTGTTTGGTAGTTCTTGCACTGATGGCTTCTCCGTAGAAATTTTTAAAATCAAATTACTGTATATTATTTCAATGGCCAGTCACACTTTTGGTTCAAATTCCGTCAGCAAAATCTACGTCTATGTCTGTTCTTAGCTTGTCTCCAGTTTTCCATTTGTAATTTTAAATTTATTATGTTTTGGTTGGCATAGGAGGTGGCCACAAGTTTGATTAATTTGGCAAAGACATCCCAGGACTTATGTGTTCAGTAGCGCTAATTCTAGTATCATGTGGGAAGCTGTTTTTGTATCTGTGTAACACAGGGTGCCGGGAAGACACAAATAATGGTCGGGTAATAGCATCGCCCTGCGCTTCTGGCACACCCGGTAAATGCTGTGGAATTTTTCCAAAATTACGCCTTTTAAACAGTAATGCCCCGTTATTTTGGGCTAACTTGGCATTTATGCTGATGCGATTGTATTGGCCTGTCAACGACGCCGTGTTCCTGAAAAATTGTCTTATTGGAGCGTGACAGGGACATACACAAAAAAGCACTTAGAATCGTCCTTTTTTTCTCTCCTTTCTGAAAGAGTCCGCCTCCAGTCTTAACCTACCCTCAGGCACGACCCATGTGCACGACTGTTTTAATTCGCAAAGCCCAATAAGGATGATGCCTGGAAGATGTCCCGAGGACATCCACGTGACAAGTGGATAGGAATCGTGTCGCCTGCAAGGTGCATATGTAATTGAAATCGGCTTGTTGTTGTCGTAATATCAGTTAGACAGCTGGTCGTATAACTGAAGGCCGAAGAAGATTTTTTTATTGCACTTTCCTTGCTGGTCCAGTCTGGTCACTTGGCTGGGTGGTCAAGCGACCTGCCTTCGAGATATCCATGATATCATGTAATGGACGGCTTTTTTTCTCCCCGTTGCTACACTATATTGGTGGCAGAATCAACGTCATGTATCAAAGCACCTAGGGACACGACATGACGCAGTGTGTGAATTTCACTGCTGTTTGTCATTTTGCACTGTATTAGCAATATATTTATCTAACATGTGTTTTTTTTGTCAATATATTACTAAGGCCACTCAGGTTACGTAACTCTGTTAGGAGGTTGAGGGCGAGTGTTACATTTAGAAGAGGCAAAAGCTGTCAGAGTATTTGGGATATTTATGGGCCACCCCTACCACAGTTAATTGGTCTTCATTACTAGTAGGCCCTAGTGGTTAACTGCCCTACTCCCCTGTTCCAGGAAAGAAGTAATGGCTTATTCATCCCAGAAATCAGCTGAAAAAGAAAAAGAAAAGCCCGCTGAAAGCAACAGTCAGAGGCACATTCACTGGTTTTCATTATTGAACCTTTAAACTGGCCAAATGATCAATTGATATCAATGGAATGACATTGTAGATGATCCTTTACTTTTCTGTCTCAAAATGAGACTTGGTTAATGCACGACCCTGTGTATCAATAACAAGAGAGCTTGTCCCACTCCCCACGATTTCCATCTGTTCAGGAAATAGATCATGGTTGACATTTGATTACTTACGTGTTTCCTGCCGCCATCCAATTCCAAGAAACAAGTTTGAAACCACTTAATAAATTGGAATAGTAATGGGCTGTAAGAAATGCTCATATGTCCTATTCATTTGTACTGGTCATCGTTTCTCCGGCGCATTAATTTACGGCCTTTCGTGCTTGCTTTTTTATATGCGTTACACAAATTACGTTCATTTGTTTTTACACTCGGTATGCTCATAAGTTATCTTTATATGACCTCAACAATGCGTATACGTGCAACGTTTGTTTAGCAGATACCTTGTGTGAATGCATGCCATGAATATTGATGCCAGTCTCATAATTAAGACCCGGTATCAATGCTAATCTTTACTTCTGTATTATATGGCCATTTGATAATTATCTGTGAGAGTTATTAAGGGAGCCAAATCGTTGTCATTAGTGTTATATTGCTGACTCAGCCCGCAGGATATGGGTGTACCTTATACCGCCGACAAGGCGCCTATACACTTGTATAAAAATAAACCTATGTGTGAGCAATCAGGTTGAAACTTATTCGCAAGTACTGCTTTTCTAATCATTTAACACTTCCATCACTCATCCACTCTTATTTGCCACTGGGCCTACTATTTAAAATTGAAATCGCAGAATACATGAATCATTATTAGCTTCAGGTTTTCAAAGCACTCGGAGCAATCTAGGTAAATGAAGAAAAGCCATTCCTCCTCCTTCACTTTGACGGCCACCCCCAAAGGTTGAACTTCCCCATGAGAAATCCTTCACCCCTACAAAGAAAGAGACTTCTTAGGACAGATTTACTTCGCTGCTTGCCAGAATTATCCGGCCCAACAAACCGCTGCGGGGAATTTGGCAACAAGTGGTGACAAGGGACAAGAGGGGGGCTCGAAATAGTGCGATTCATGCCCTCGACATCAAGTCATACACTTGACTGGTCTCGTCTGGTTAGACCATGTGACCTAGCCCGTGAATGAATAACCCTTCTCTGAACCATGCATGTATTTGAATTTAATAGTTCTCCCAGACGGAATTCTCACCCTCTCGTGAAGTTCCGGTCCAGTGAAGAAAGAAGACTCGAGAGATAAAATTAGACCCCGAATATATGTGCTGCGAGTGTGAATGGGTCAGGTACAGCGTAGCACCGATATATATTTCTGGCTTGGAATCAGCTACGCATACTTAGCTTGCAGTCTAAAGATTCTTAGCTTCTAATTGCAGAAGGTTAGCTCAAATTGGTGAGAAGAAATTCGCATTACTTGAACGAAATCTTGAAAATCTTTGAACTTTTTGTTACGGTGTATCTTTCCTCCGGCTCTTTCTGAACTACCTGACTGACGCTCTAGAAAACTTGTTTACACGATACGGGCCAGATGCCGCGTTTCCCTGCGAGAAATTCCACCTTGGCAGCAGATACACAACGCACGCACTCACTCACACATGTCCCACACGCGCTCATACATGCTTCTACCCACTCAGAATAGCCTTGGAGAACACACTTCGTCACCGTCAATCTGCACCTCCTGGTCGCGGGTCATTTCGCGAAGGAATGCATGTCGGGTCGGATTTTGCCAAAGATCTGTAGGCACAACAACGACACGATTCGTTACCTGTGCAATGCAACGATAAATAAGAGGCTGGAGGACGCACATTCTGGTATGAATACCTGATGGACATCTTTATTTGCGTGTAGAATTCTAGTGGTAAGAAGCGGAAAAGAGTTATTACTGCCACTGGAAGGTAGTATCTTGTTACAAGTCACGACGTACTGAAGGTTAAAAAAAAACAATATTATTACTGGTAAAGGTCGCAGTATAAAGTCTACTATGGAGTCAGTTTGAAAAATATTGTCGGTTTGGTAATGATGATTTGCAGCTTGGTGCCGCCCTTACATTGTCGGCATGCTGTGATCAGAAGGCTGCCGCAATTGAAGTTATTGATAAAACCTGCTGGTTCCGAGATTACGCACTGTGCATGGGAATCGGAAAAAAACTGAATGTAACAATTGGCAAGAAAATTGTTATATATTATCGACTGATGTGAATAATTTTTAAAATGCATAAAATTAACTATACTGTATTAAATATATGCAAAAATTCATAAACTGATTAGGCCTAATACATCACGTAAAAGAGGCTAAGCAAAACCGTACGTTTATACAACCTTGCAATTTCGAATCGTATGGTAGGCATAAATCCTCTTGCCAGCAAACAATGACAATACAAGTGATGGGAAGTGGCATTTACACCACGTAATTATTGACTCCAGTGACAAAGTTATCGAAAAACCAAGTTGTATGCCGTGATCAGCGTGTCCTGCACTTGTCAGGCTCGATATCCACTATAGCAAACAGGTTGCCGTAAAAACCTGTTACCGGCGGTGTTTATAAGGTTGTCACCGAGCTTGTCACTGTAAACTAGTTTTATCATCTATTTTGCCACTCCAGTAGAAATGATCTATTGTGGACTGACACTACAATTGCCAAGTCATGTTAGCTGCTTACGGTTCACACATAATGGTCGATTTACCGATCAGTCAATCAATCATGTTGATTGATTGATTAGGATGTTACGGAGCAAGATGTTATGCTGAACCAGAAGAGCTCAGTTTGGCCTAGGTCTTTTACAGGCACGCCCTTTCTTTTTAAGTTTACATCGTCGTATATTCGCATGTCTATCCTACTGCAGAGTTTATTTTAAAACTGATCATTTCAGTGACTTCAACGCCGTACCACAACGTATCAGCTCCATGGTAAGAATTTTGGCACTTATTTCTTTTGATGTAACCTGCCATCCGATATTGTCTGACCAGGATGAAGCATCGCC